>CM022079.1:19396588-19486588 GCA_011114355.1 Carex littledalei
TTTTTTTTTCTGGTGTTTGGTTGATAAATAAATTATTCTGATGTGGATTGATTCAAATTATTCAGGCGCTGCAGGGATTGCACCAGATCAGCAGCGCCTGATCTTCGTGGGGAAGCAACTCGAGGATGGCCTGATCTTCACCAGGAAGCACACTTGCTGATTACAGCATCCAGAAAGGTAATTAAACTGTGGTTCCATCTTTGCAGTATAGCCAACTTTATTAAAATTGCTATTTAGCTATCATAAAGAAATTGTAAAATTGCAGGGTCAAGGCTACATCTGGTGCTAAGGTTGCGAGGTGGTGGTCATGGAGATTTGACTTTGGTTGCCCCTATCATTTGATTGTGCTGAAATTGAGGAAAGTCCAATCTACATGCATTGTACCAGCAATGCTGCTGTTCAGGATTTTCTGACAGACCAGACTTTGAGATTTAATTCCCAGCAATTGGCTACACCATTTTTTGAGTTCTTTATATGGACATACATGCTAAGGTGTCTATTACATGCTCGAGAAGTTTCAGTTCCATTAAAGGTCCAGAGCTATGCCAAATCAGTAATTTTATAAGAGGGTATTTGCTGGTATTTTTCTGAATTGGCTGCTGGTTATTGTTCTGACAGCCAATCTTGAAAAATTCATTCTAGACAATCTACAAAACCGAATTTTTATTTCTTTTTATGGAAATGTAGAGGAAAGTCCAATCTACATGCATGCCAATTTTTAGGATTTTTGTAATTTTGTAGCTATTTTTAACAGATGCTTGAATGCAGGGGCAGACTTGGTAAATAGTGCAGTTTTAGCAGTTTTTTTGTATTTCAGAAAGCTAACTTTAAAAATAGCTAATAAATCATAGAAAAATGCTATAAATGTAAAATTTGGGTCTAAAGTGTGTATTTTGAAGTTCTTTATCCATTTGTGATCTTGATTTGCTCAGGTTACTAGTCTAACTGTCAGTTTTGTTCTGATTTTGTTTGCTAGTCATTTTGTGTCTTTTGGTGTACCAGTTGGGTGCCGAAGGCACTTTGCTTGTGTTTTATGGCTGGTGCAGTGTTTGGTCAAGTCTCAAGGACTGGTTAGGGGCCAATGCACCATATTTTGAGGTTTGGTTATTGGTCTTCTACATACTATACCATATGACAGTAAAGAAGAGAAGGAGATCAAAGATCGAATAAAGCATGAGTCAAGATCAAATTATTGTCAGCTAAAAAGACAAGTTTTGCTGAGAAGACCTTGGTGTTTTTTTTATTTAAATGATTTTGTTTCTTAATGGATTTTTTAGAGGTTTAAATTCTCCGATCAGATGTATGTGACCAAGCGCAAAATGGCCAATGTTGTTTCTGGCATGACCAAGCACCTTGAGCAAGTCTCTGCTGCCTTTGCAGTGAGTATTTTCACTTTTTATCAATGTTTCACATGCATTAATACCATGTCATTACTAAATCTTTATTTTATTTTTTTTTCATTTTTAGTCTGCCAAGCGGCATCTGACACAGCGCATTGAGAGATTGGATGATAAACTGGATGAGTAGAAGGAAATCTCTGGTATCATCAAAAAGGAGGTATGCTTGATTATTTCATGTCTTAGTTCTTAATTATTTTACCTTGGTTGGTTAATTTTTAATCTCATTCGTCTTTTTGGTATTTGTAGGTTACTGATGCTCACCTAAAAATTTGAACATTGGACTGAAATAAACAGCATCAAGTAGGACGTCTTTTATAACTACTTTTAAATTGTGAATTTGGTTTAAATTGGGAATTGACGTCTTTTATAACAACTTTTAAATTGGAAACTTCAACTCTACATCCCTAAATAGACCAGGACATATAACTGTGGAAAGGGCGTGAATTTAAGTGATTGGCTATATTATGTTATGTTTTATTAAATATTATAAATTGGATAGCTTATGACAAGTTCCATTATATTGAAAACAATTTACTTGCAGGATTTGTAAGTTCAGATGTAAAATATCAAAGAAAGTACTTGCATCACCATTAGATATTGGTGCAGATATATGCAGAAACCGCCGCCTTGGAAGTGGAGAAGAATGGGAGCTTTTTGCCAGCATCTGACTCGGGTAGGTAGAGTGATGCTGACATTTGATTTTGCATTTTTAGCATTTTTTTGCTATTTTAAATGTCCATCTGAATCTCATCTTTCAAAAAACAAAAAAAATTGTTAAATTAGCAAGTTGTTTTCCTAAACTGCTCCTAGAAAAATGCATAAAAAACATAGTTCCAGGTCTCCTAAAATCTTGAAAATGCTTAAGCATACAGAACAGGTTTAGACCTACATTTTCATAAAAAGAACAAAAAATTTGGTTCAGTCAATTATCCAGAAATAATTTTTGAATATTGGTTGTCAGTGAACAGCAGCTAGAAATGAATTACCATTAACAATCTTGTAATGTTAATAGGTAAAGAAATTGCTAAACACTTAATTTTTAGCAGTTTCTATCTGTAGCAGTACAATTGATTTATTAGAGTTTGTAACTGATGGAGTTTGTAACTTTGTAAAAAAATATCAATGTGTATATATATGATGACACTTTTTATTTATGTTATTTGATATCATGTTGTATGTCAATATTGAATTGTTGTACGATATTTGATATTAGATTCGAATTGAGCTATTATGTATGTTATTAGAAAATTAATTATTTGATATTAGATTCGAATCGAGTTATTTTTTAAAATCATTGGTACTTAAAAATACAGAATCATCACATCATTAAATTATTATCAGAGATCACATTTCAAAGTAATTAAAAATTCTGAATTATATAAATTCTCTTCAGAGATCATGTCCCTCAATTTTTGAATAATTATTATTTTCATTGGAATGTTTTTTTTAATAAAAATATATTTTTCTCTTATAATATGTCCCGTTGCATCGCACGGGCACGATACTAGTATGATATGAATTAGGTACCCGAATGCAATGCTCGTGAATCTTACTTAATGCACAAATGTTCTTGTAAATTAGTTCTTTTAACATTTCTATCTTGCAATCTAGATTAGACAAATATCCGACTACGGGTCATGCGCTACCACGAATACGGCGCCTACACAATTTCTGTTATGGCCATAACCTGAAATTGTGCGCTTAATCACTCAAAAGAGAGCGATGTTATCTTTTAAAATTTATAAACTCCGAAATACCATCGGTTCGGATCACAAGTGCACAATCCGATCGAGTAGTATAATCGAGGTCGATCCATAGGAAATATTAGTTTACAGGCTTGAACGATCAAATCACAATCTTTTGAAAGGCTAGACAAAATCTGAAAATTTGAGAGTTAAAGTTGTGATCAATGTAAATTTGGCAATAATTAAAAGTAATTAAAATAAAGATAGAGATGAGAATTCCTAGTATTTTGGCACACCATTGCTACTCAATCTACTTTGATATTCTACTTTTGTCGGGTCTGATTTCCTGTTGTTGTTTTATGAAAGACACCACATAGGACACTGCGAGTTATCTTACGCAAATTACAGATCTTCCATCGAGATACTACATTGGACACTGTGAGTTATCTTACGCAAATGACAGATCTCTAAATACACAAGTTACTACATAGATCACTGTAATTTATCTTACGCAAATGATAGAACTTGGTTCGCGTTTTGTTGTTCCGATTTATGGTTTCCCCGCTAAGGTTTTCTTCACATAAATCTAATGACTCCCAATGAGGCTAACTCGTGCAACATAGTTTCTCTTACCATTAAAGCACTGTCACTACCCTAACGGATTAAACTAGATCATCGATATTAGATGAAGGGATAATAAATCACAAAAATATTTCAATCAAACAACAAGAAATCATAATCAACAGAATATATATATATATATATATATATATATATATATATATATATATATATATATCAAAGCATCATGAGTAACAAGGTTTACTGCCTAGCCCCTAAGAAAAGAACTTAGCCGCGGAACGGCATTGTTACAATCACTCCTCTCTTTCTCACTTAATCAAATCTAACCCAAATTACAAAGATGATTTCTTCTTCTGTCCAAGGTGCTTATATAGGAGTGAAGGGATGTCTGGAGTTAAGTGGAGGCCAAGAAACATGATCTGGATACAGCTGTCAGTAGTTATTTCCCAAAAGACACCATGGTTATGGACCGTACTGGCTAGTACGGTCCGTAATGAGACTATGTCGCTAAAGGGTTTAATGCATATTGCGCTATCTCCTGGTCCGTATCCGGTTAGGTCCGTATCAGGTAATACGGGCCGTAACAAAGCCTTAGTTGATGAGCGTCGCTTATCCAATTGACCCAATTCTTGCTCCTTTTGATGTAAAATAGTCCCAAAACATGTTTTCTACAATAAAACATAAAGAAGGGTGACAGTAGCCTTTTTCTCTAATTAATTAAACATAAGTGTGAGATAATATGCAAAACCTAAGCCAAAACCCTACGTAATTCATCATCATTTTGACTCTGATCACGCCTCCCAACTTGAATTGTTGCTTGTCCTCAAGCAACGACATCCTAGTTAGTCAAAGATCTGGTCTAGGTTAAACCATACAATCTCAAGGACTTGCTTTCAATTAAACTAGAACTTGGGCTTGATACAATTGACACGACATTAAAAATTTGGAATTTCAAAAATATTGATGACCTCTCCCTTGAACAATTTATTCACCCCATGATTGATCTCATTGTGCATTCCTTAGAAAAATTATTATTAAACAATTTACTTCACAAATATCCCTAGATTTGAGAGTATTAATTTCTCCTTTGATTATAAACTGATCCCTTCCAATCAATAGGAATTCTAATGATATAAATTTTGATTTTCCTTCCCAATTGATTGGAGCAAAGTATGACAACTAAGTGTGTTGGTACTTGTGACAATTTTTTTTGAAAAATTAAATATGCACAAAATTAAAATTTGGGAGGTTTTGTCGAGCCTATTGGTAACCAGTCTTGCGTAGGCACCCGTACTCTATTTTTTTTTATCCTCCATCTTTTATTCTATTTTTTTCTTTTTCTGAATTTTTCTATTTTTTTTTTGGATTTTTCTCATTTCTGATTTTTTTGTATTATATTTTTTTTTTCTATTTTTCTGAAAATTAAATATTTTTGTGTCACAAGTACCATGATTACACACAATTCCAAGTATTCATTCATACAAGGAATTATTGCATAGTTTCGCTAGGGGTCTATCTATAATAAATGGGTATTCTAGAACACTTTCAAACTTAAAAGACTTTGCAAAAATAAATTACTCAACAATAAAAATTCTAAGGTCTGCGGTTTTTGGTCAACATTCATGGTTAGCAATTAATTGTTCACTTTGAGGTCACTAATTACTTTAAAAATTCTGAATTTTTGGTATCATGGCCAATTGTCTAAACCCTAGCCTAACTTAATTGAAAACAATTCCTTATTTGATTAACCTACTCCTACGAAAATTAAATGCAAGCTAGCTAAAAAGCTCAATCAATCATTCTAGGATTTTCAGTAAAGCCTCCAACCGTAGTAAAAAACTGAGAAAAACTACTAGCATCTAAAAGAAAAATAAAAATGCAAAAAATTTAAAGATACATGATACATGGTCAATTTACCTCCTACCTCCCGAATAAAATTGAGCATTATCCCCAATGCTCGAGAGATAAAAATAAAGAAAGTAATAAAGTAAAAAGACCGAGAAAGATACAACTTACTGCACCTCAATCCTGAGGTGGTGGAGGTGGTGGCGAATGATGGATCTCCTCGAAGAATGATGGGTCGAAGAGTCCGTAGAGTGGTGGCTGGTAGTTGAAGCCGGAGTCGAGGGTGAATTGATAGTATTGTTGGTTGAGGTAGCGCGCTTGCTGGATCTCGCGCCTACCCTCATCAACGCTCTTCCTGATCTCCTCCATGATGTTGCGGACTTGATTGACCTTTTGGTGAAGTGAGGAGAGGTTTTGCTCTCACGCAACTTGGTGGCGAGATCTTTGAAATTCAAGTTCATCAATTGCACAACCTGGATGAATTGATCGAGTTCATTTGTAGGGGAATCAGATGGTGCTGCCCTTGAAGACTCGGCTCTAGCGGCCCCTGCGCCTGCTCTCATGTGCGCATCAGATGTCTCCTCCTCGAGTCTTTGCTGTCTCTCGGCATTCACCCGATTCTGCAATTCGGCATGTCCCTCGATTGTCTCAATATAGTCCTGAGATGGCTGATATGTCGGGCTCACGGGACGTGCCACCTTCCAAGAGAATGAGATGTGTGAAGGGGAATTTGATGCTTCCCTTCGGTATGTTGTAGAAGTAGGGTCCTGGATAGTGGCCGCTGACAATCTTCATTGCTTGGAGTCAAGGGATATCAAGATGCGTGAATCCTCTTGCCCCTTGGAGGTTGTCGACTGACAGAGCGAGATGTTCTGCCAAGATTGTTACCACGAACCCGATAGAGATGTTACCACCGGTCTTTCTAGTGTTTGCGATTTCGTGGATGTGCCTGCAAAAGAGATGACCAAAGTGAGGTCGCACTGGTGTGGGCTCGATGAGGCACTTGAGAAGGTAAAGCTCGAGGAGAGTCACTTTACAGTAAGTCTCGCCTCTTGCGAAGATGGAATTGGCGAGGGTTGTTTGCAAGAGGCGGACTTGAGGATGGATGATCTTGCTTGCCGGTCGGGTCCTGTTCTGGTTATCCTCCGTGATATCATACTAGAAATCTCGACAGTCAGGGAAATCAGAGAGGCCTTCATTGGTGAGGTTGAACATGGCACGGAAATCATCCATCGTCACCGTATAAGAGGTACTGAGCATCTGGAAGTTGATGGAGTCTTCGCTATATTCGAAGGTTGCAAGGAACTCCCTCGTGAGTACTTTGTAAACCTTTACTCCATTGATCAGATTGAGAAATTGCCAGATACGGATGCGATCTATGAGTTGTCAGAATTACGTGAGGAGGCCCAGTCACTTGAGTGTGTCTGTGTCAATGGCCTTGTGGTTGGTGACCTCTTTTGTCTTCAGCTTATTGTATTTGACTCTGTATTTTGGGTGATAGAAGAAGGGTTGGTACTCGGCTGCTTCTTCCATTTGTTCATCCTCATCCTCTTGTCCAAAATCCCAGGGATCGAACTCTTCCGGGACATAATCCGCATCTCCCGAACGAAGGGGCGAGACTGATGCGTCATTGTTGGAGTCTCTGGTGTTGGACTCGGAGGATGATTGGTTGGAGAATTGTGGTAGTGAACCCGAGAACAGGGAGGATCGGCTAGATGAACCTTGTGGTGAGTTGCTCGGGCCAGCGCCTCCGACGACTTTCTTTGCCTTCCTAGTAACCACCCCTATGATGCTCTTTAGTTTCGGGGCCATTTGTTCAAAGTTTTGGTCTCTGTTACGGACCGTATTAGGCAATACGGTCTGGTTACGGACTGGTTGGTTTGGGAAAACTGTCTAAGTGCCGGACTGGTTACGATCCGTATCGGTCAATACGGACCGTATTCAATGGGTTTAAAAACTTGATAGCGTACTGACTGGTTTTCTGGTAACTGGTTATGGACCGTATTGAAGTAATACGGACCGTATTTGTACTGGTAAAAACTGGTAAACTGACAGAAACAAACTAATTTTTATAGTTTTTGTTATTCTTTGAGATATAAAACGTAATTATCAAAATTAATGCACCAGAGACTAAATTGAAACAAACGGAAAAACTGAAATTAAACTTTGAAAATAAGAAAGGGGTTTAGAAAAAACTGAAATTGCGCGAAGGAAGACTCGAGGGGTCGTCGGATACATACCCGATACGGGCTGTATTGGGGTAGAGGCGCGAAGAGGGAGGCGCGGCGGTGGCTTCAATGAGAGGTGGTGATGAGTGCGGTGGAGATAGTGATCGGCGGCAAGGAGGTGGGCTTGGTCTCGACAAGGAAGGAAGAGGGAGAAAGAGGAGGGAGAGAGAATAGATAGAGAGAGAGAGAGGGAGGTTTAGAAATTTAAACCAAAGGGTTTAACAGTTATGAGACATGATTCGCACGGGATTTCAAACGTCTCTTCGTTAACGGGTTCACATCTTCCGGATTAGCCTTCATTACATACTGTATTGGGTGATACGGTCCGTATCTAATCCATTATGCATAATACCGATAACTGCCTTAATCTTTAACTTCTCTGAATACAGACCGTATTGGGTAATACAGACCATATTCACTACTTATCTCTTCTTACTCTCCTTTTTCAGCCCCGTATTCACTGACTTGGTCTGTATTGGTTGATACGGACCGTACCAGAGGCTATTTTTTCATCTTCCGTGGTGTCTTTGACCGAGCTCTTCCTCCGACATGTTCACCTGGTCACAGGAAAAAGGTGGATATGAGTTGTTTCTCTGTTAAGGTCCTAAATAAACTAGAAATAAATAACTATTGAAAATATATAAAAGTGGCCTTGGGTTGCCTCCCAAGAAGCGCTTGTTTAAAGTCGTTAGCTTGACTTTGTTTCGTGTCAGTTCCTTCCAGATGTCCTCCTGACAATGCAAACGAGTCGCTTGTCTGGAGGATTGCCTTCAATGTGATATGTGGCCTTGTTATCGTCGCCTTTTTCGAAGAATTTGGTTGTGAGTTTCTTTCGTATCATCTTCCCTCCTTCGTATGCAACGGGAATGGTTCTTTCTTCTTTTGAGATGAGGTTGGTTATATCTTGTTCTTCATCTTCTTTGTTGCTTGATGTTCGTGGTCCAGGATCGAACCCCAGACTCGTGTTGAGTATTGATTCAATCTCATCTAGTCTTTGAGAAACTACATTGAGTTCTTCGCGGAGGTTCTTAATCAATGCGAGGGCTAAGTGATCAGAGTCAAAATGATGATGAATTACGTAGGGTTTTGGCTTAGGTTTTGCATGTTATCTCACACTTATGTTTAATTAATTATAGGAAAAGGCTACTGTCACATTTCTTTATGTTATATTGCAGGAAACAGGTTTTGGGACTATTTTACACCAAATAGAGCAAGAATCAGGTCAATCGGATAAGCGATGCTCATCTACTAAGGCTCTGTTACGGCCTGTATTGCCTGATACAGACCTAGCCGGATACGGACCAGGAGATAGCGTAATACGCATTAAACCCCTCAGTGACATGGTCTCATTATGGACCGTACCAGCCAGTACTGTCCGTAACCAAGACACCCTTTGGGGAATAACTGCTACAACTGTATCCAGATCAGGTTTCTTGGCCTCCACTTCAACTTCAGACGTCCCCTCACTCCTATATAAGCACCCTGGATAGAAGAAGAAGTTATCTTTGTAATTTTGGTTAGATTTGATTAAGTGAGAAAGAGAGGAGTGATTGTAACCATGCCGTTCCGCGGCTAAGTTCTTTTCTTAGGGGCTAGGCAGTAAACCTTGTTACTCATGATGCTTTGATATATATATTTTCTATTGATTATGATTTCTTGTTGTTTGATTGAAATGCTTTTGTGATTTATTATCCCTCCACCTAATATCGATGATCTAGTTTAATTCGTTAGGATAGTGACAGTTCTTTAATGGTAAGAGAAACTATGATGCACGAGTTAGCCTCGTTGGGAGTCATTAGATTTATGTGAAGAAAACCTTAGCGGGGAAACTATAAATCAGAACAACAAAATGCGAACCAAGTTCTATCATTTGCGTAAGATAAATCGCAGTGATCTATGTAGTAACTTGTGTATTTAGAGATCTGTCGTTTGCGTAAGATAACTTGCAGTGTCCTATGTAGTATCTCGATGGAAGATATGTCATTTGCGTAAGATAACTCGCAGTCTCCTATGTGGTGTCTTCCATAAAATAACAACAGGAAATTAGACCCGACAGAAGTAGAATATCAAAGAGGATTGAGTAACAATGGTGTGCCGAAACCCTAGAAATTCTCATCTCTATCTTTATTTTAATTACTTTTAATTATTGCCAAATTTACATTGATCACAACTTCAACTCTCAAATTTTCAGATTTTGTCTAGCCTTTCGAAAGATTGTGATTTGATCGCTCAAGACTGTAAACCAATATTCCCTGTGGATCGACCTCGATTATACTACTCGATAGGATTGTGCGCTTGCAATCTGAACTGATAGCATTTCCGAGTTTATAAATTTTAAAAGATAACATCGCTCTCTTTTGAGTGATCAAGCTTTTTGGCGCCGTTGCCGGGAAATAACAGTTTATTGTGCAAGGCCTCGCGAGACGCCTTTACTTTGACCATTGAATCCAATTAATTAGAGACGCCTAGACTTTTAATTTTCTGCATTTTTATTTTCTTCTTTTTACTTTTATTTTCAATTTCGTTTTTCTTTTTCTTTTTCTTTTTCTTTTATTTTTCAGTTTTTAGTTTAAATTTCAGATTTTCTTTGGTTTCTTAGGAAACTGCACGCTGGCGAATCATCCCTACGGAGATCTCTCAGGATTGCAAGTAGGAGAGGACAACTCGCTTCCACATCATTAATAAGGACCAATCATAGTTCTTCCTCAAGTTATTCTGAAAGCGAAGGAGACTCAGATTTGATCAACATGGATGACCCACCGAACGAACCGATTCACAACAATCCACCATTGAACAATGAAAACGGACAAGAAGGCAATGGTGAAAATGGAGTTCATAATGCAGTAAGACCCAAACTTCTACGAGACTATTGCGTACCGCGCGCGAATGATCCTAACTCAAGCATAAACCCACCGACTGTTATGAACCATAATTTCGAGATCAAACCTGCTCTCATAAATAAGGTTTCGCAACAGCAGTTTTGAGGATTTCCAAACGAGGATCCACATCTTCACTTGTCAATTTTCCTTGGAATATACGAGACGATAAAGATCAACGGAGTCACCGATGAAGCAATCAGGCTAAGGCTATTTCAGTTCTCATTAAAAGATAAAGCAAGAGCATGGTTGTTTTCCTTACCGGCCAACTCCATTCAAACTTAGGACCAATTGTTTAATGTGTTCATTGGAAAATATTTTCCACCTTCGAAAACTTCAAGATTCAAAAATGCAATTACTAATTTTGAACAAAGACATGGTGAATCATTGTGTGAAGCATGGGATAGATATAAGGATATGTTTAAGGTGTTGTCCACATCATGGTCTAGAAAGATGACTGATTGTTCAAACTTTCTGTAGTGGTCTAAACCCTACCGATATGTTATCTATTGATGCTTCCGCAGGATGAGCAATCATGAATAAGGAACCTGACGAGGCTTACAACCTAATTGAAGAGATTGCAATCAACCAACACAACTGGATCCCTGAGCGCAAGAAGCTGACTCCAACACCTGGCATACACAAAGTTGATGAAATATCCATACTAAGCGCAAAGATTATGCTTTGTAATCAACGCTTAACAAGCAGACCAAGCAATGAATGGTAGCAGCAGTCAATGTCGCAACAGCATGTGGCTATTGTGGAGGAGCGCATGAGATGGCCA
Source organism: Carex littledalei (assembly GCA_011114355.1). Taxonomy (NCBI): domain Eukaryota; kingdom Viridiplantae; phylum Streptophyta; class Magnoliopsida; order Poales; family Cyperaceae; genus Carex; species Carex littledalei. The sequence continues at coordinate 19,407,989 of CM022079.1, forward strand.
AATGTACGAATGTGACGGAAAGTAAGGAAGAAACAGAGCAAGTAAACGCCATCGATAACAGCTTTCGACCTCAGCCCACTTACAATTCGTACCATCCAAATAACCGAAACCATCTAAATCTCTCATACGCAAACAACCAAAGACCTGCTGCACCTCAACAGAACTACCAACCACAACCCAATTACCAACCAAGATACAACAATCCTCAATCGAATTACCAACCGAGGCAGTACAACCAACCACAGCAACCTGACATCACATCACTAATGAAGAGATTCCTAGAGAAGCAAGACAAGGCTAACGCTGAAATCACGCAAAAGATCGAATCCTTAACAAACCACAGCAAAGACTTAGAAGATCATGTCTCTAAGATGGCAAAAGAACTCTCGAGCATCACACGTGGAAAAGGCAAATTTCTGGGCCAACCGGAAGAAAATCCAAGAGAGACTTGCAAATACATCACGTTAAGGAGCGGCACAGCTTATAAGGGACCTCCAATGCCCGATTTAACTTCCAATGAAATGCATGAAGAACCATCACATTCTGAGGAATACAAGCCGCAACATTCCTCAGTTTCCGCACATTCGTACATTCGGTCATCTCATGCGCTCCTACACAATAGCCACATGCTATTGGGGCATTGACTGCTGCTACCATTTGCTGCTTGGTCTGCTTGTTGAGTGCTGATTGCAAAGCAAAAATCTTTGCGCTTAGCATGAATATTTCATCAACTTTGTGTATGCCAGGTGTTGGAGTTGGCTTCTTGCGCTCAGAGATCCAGTAGTGTTGGTTGATTACAATCTCTCAAATTAGGTTGTAAGCCTCGTTAGGTTCCTTGTTCATGATTGCTCCTTCTGTGGAAGCATCAATAGATAACCTATCGGTAGGGTTTAGACCATTATAAAAAGTTTGAACAATCAGCCATCTTTCTAGACCATGATGTGGACAACACCTTAACATATTCTTATATCTATCACATGCTTCACACAATGATTCACCATCTCTTTCTTCAAAATTAGTAATTGCATTTCTGAATCTTGAAGTTTTAGAAGCTGGAAAATATTTTGCAATGAACACATTAAACTATTGGTCCCAAGTTTGAATGGAGTTGGCCGGTAAGGAAAACAACCATGCTCTTGCCTTATCTTTTAATGAGAATTGAAATAGCCTTAGCCTGATTGCTTCATTAGTGACTCCGTTGATCTTTATCGTCTCGCATATTCCAAGAAAAATTGACAAGTGAAGATGTGGATCCTCGCATGGAAATCCTCCAAATTGCCGTTGTGAAACCATATATGAGAGCAGGTTTGATCTCAAAATTACGGTTCATAACAGTCGGTGGGTTTATGCTTGAGTTAGGATCATTCACGTGCGGTACACAATAGTATCGTAGAAGTTTGGGTCTTGCTGCATTATGAACTCCATTTTCACCATTGCCTTCTTGTCAGTTTCCATTGTTGAATGGTGGATTGTTGTGAATCGGTTCGTTCGGTGGGTCATCCATGTTGATTGAATCTGAGTCTCCTTCGTTTTCAGAATACTTGAGGAAGGACTATGATTGGTCCTTATCAATGATGTGGAAGCGAATTGTCCTCTCCTACTTGCATTCCTCAGGGATCTCCGTAGGGATGATTCGGCCAACGTGCAATGTCCTAAGAAACAAAAGAAAATCTGAAAATTAAACTAAAAACTGAAAAAAAGAAAAAAAACGAAATCGAAAATAAAAGTAAAAAGAAGAAAATAAAAATGCAGAAAATTAAAAGTCTAGGCGTCTCTAATTAATTGGATTAAATGGTCAAAGCAAGGACGTCTTGCGAGGCCTTGCACAATAAACAATTATTCCCCGGCAACGACGCCAAAAAGCTTGATCACTCAAAAGAGAGCGATGTTATCTTTTAAAATTTATAAACTCGAAAATGCTATAAGTTTAGATCGCAAGCGCACAATCCTATCGAGTAGTATAATCGAGGTCGATCCACAGGGAATATTGGTTTACAGTCTTGAGTGATCAAATCACAATCTTTCGAAAGGCTAGGCAAAATCTGAAAATTTGAGAGTTGAAGTTGTGATCAATGTAAATTTGGCAATAATTAAAAGTAATTAAAATAGAGATAGAGATGAGAATTCCTAGGGTTTCGGCACACCATTGCTACTCAGGTCTGATTTCCTGTTGTTGTTTTATGGAAGTGTAGGGCGCAGAAAGTTGCACAATGAGGGAAGGTGTGTGCATATGTGTGAAATGTCTTAGGGTTCAATGCTCTTTGTTCTCAAGACATGGAGAGAACATCTAACTTGAAACATTTATTTCTTCTTGTTGTTCCCTTGACAAACCTACTGTTCATGATCAATCTGTCGAGAGAGTTTAATGATTGTGGAGACGTTTAACTCCCAGTGGGCGCAAGCCCCCACTGTTAATTACATCAGATGACCCTTCCAAGCCATACTGTATACCTCGTTCATTTCGGGATTTGTGCCTACTTTTGTGAATTTAATAATAGGGCTAAAAGAGCATTGAACCCTAGTTTGATTCTCACTGTTTTGGATGCTAGTAGGTGCATGTATTTGCTATGTATGCATGAATATGCAAGTAATGCTATTAAAATACGTTTATTACATCTGTTTATTTATTTTAGAATCATATTTGTGCTTGAGAAATAAATATATGCTTTGTTTATGCTTTATTCAAAAAAAGAAAATAATTTAAATAAGAAAGAAAGGGGATTTTGGTCATTTTGTAAGCTGTTTGATGTTTGGTTGTGTTTGATTTTTGTTTGGAGACATGAAGAGTTTAATTTGAGTTCATTTGGAGGTAGTTTGAGTTGATTTGGACTTGAAATGAAGAAGTTATGGCCAAAAATGACTGAAAAGGGCTTATTTGAAGTTTTATACTTTTTAGGGACCTATTTGTAAAGCTGGAGGGACTGAAATTTGTGATTTGGGCTTTTGACAGGGTTTTAGGCTGAAAATTGGACTTTCAAGGGCTTGTTTCAAGAAGTTTTGAGGTTTCAGGGGCCTTTTCATTAATTCTCAAGGACTGCGTTGTGAAGGTATTTTGTCAGAGGGGCCTTTTTACAAAAGATCTTCATTTAATTATTTTTTGGGCTTTAAGATTATGACTTGGGCTTTGAGATTTGTGCTCTAGGCCTTTGAGATGTGTTTAATGGGCTTTAGGATTTGCGATGTGCTTCAGGATTTGTACAAGGTTTTAAGATTTGTGCTGGGGCTTTAAGATTCGTTCAAAAGGATTTTTATTTGATCTGACATGTGGGTCCCCTTTGACAGTGGGCCGTTTAATCATCAAGTTTGGCTTTGGGCCTTTGGATTTCTTTTTGTCTCAAGATTCAGATTTTCATTTGAACTTTTATTTTGGCGCCGGGATCAAGCGGTTCATGTTGCTTCAAGGTTCGTGCAAGTTGGATATGAACCGGGGTTTGAAACCCGAGCTTAGGGTTTAGCTCGGTTGTCGCTCCGGCAAGATTCTGGCCACGTCAAGGCTGAGGGATAGCACCATCAGGATCGCCTCAAGCTGGTGAGTCTATTGGATGTATTGTCGGCGGTTGTCAGTCACTGGAGACGGTAGAATACGGCTGAGCTTGGGTTTTCGGTACCGGTTAAGATTTTGACCTGTTTTCATCGATTTCTTTGTAGTCTTCTTCAATTGATCGATTGATTGGCATTGTCTGGGAGCATGAAAGCTCTATGTAGCACCAATTTCATCTATCATGAGGTTTAGGTGAGTTTTGACATTTATACTCCTCGGTTTGGTACCGGTTTGACAGTGGTACATGGTATTTTGGTTGGGAAGTATATTTGGAGGTTGAGGTATCTTTGTTTGAGTGGATCTGGAAAGTATCAAGGAAGAAAAGGGTCGGTTTTGAACATGGTATTTGAATTCGGGTTTTGGGGTTAAGAAGAACATGAGGTTCATATCACCTTAATCACACTTCTCATGAATTTTTGTTGATAGGTATGCATAACTTTTGTACTATACTTGCAACATAATATATTAACAGCAAATGTATGAAATTTCATGATTATTATCCCTTTTGTTTTTATTTCGAAAGAGGGCAGATAGATAGAGGGGCATAAATGTCATATATACATTTAATATGCTGTTTTTGTATTATTTTTTTTTAAAGTCCAACTTTGAAATTGGCTAGAAAATAGTAGGAAAATCAGAAAAATGCAAAGTTTGAGTCTAAATTGACTGTCTTTTTATACTCTATTTATCTGTTCACATGAATTTTTGATTTGAGCTTTTGATCAGTCTGCACTGACTGATCTGCAGCAGTGGGTCATTTTGAGCATTTTGGATGCTTGCATTGTACCAGTAGGGGTTCAACTTGACTTGGCTTATGTTTTATGTTGGTAGTGGCATGATTTGGGCTTACTTGAATTATGTACCAGCCTTTGTACTATACTTTAGCTATTAAAGATCAAAAGAGGTACTGATATCAATGCTTATCCTTTATCAGTATTGACACAATATGCATAAAAGACCTTGATTATTTACATAATTATATCTCACATGTTTTTTGACAGCACAGTGGTGTATGAAAGGTCATAGAGCATCATTTCATGAGGTTTAAAGACAACCTTCTTCTCATTTGCTCTCACCATCATCAATTATGCACTTAGGTCCTTTATTAAAAGATAAATAAGGTTTATAATATACATAAGGAGATGTAGTTAAACATCAATCCTTAGTATATTATTTGCCTTATTTTCCCTTTTAATACATTTGAGTCCTCAAAAGGTAACATATCAAAGTAATATGCATAAGGAGATGTAGTTAAAACATCAATCCCTAACATATTATTCATTTTATTTTTCTTCAAATGCTTTGTCATGAGTTTTGCACTTTTAATCAATTTCATATTAAAAGAAATATATAAAGTTTTTGATAAAAAGAGGATGTAGTTGAACATCAATCCTCAATATCATTTCTTTTTATATTTCTTATGATATGAAATAGTCCCTTTTATATTTTATTTTTAATGTGTATTTATGTGTCCTTTATCCCTTTTTTTTGTAACAGAAGAGAAAGAAAAAAAAAGGAGAAAAAGGAAGAGGCAGAGAAGGAAAAAAAACCAAACAAATACATATGTATTTTTCTAGAATCATAGGCTTTTATTAGAATCAGCTATGATAGTTGTTATTTGCCTCATCTACTATATTTTTACTTTAATCCTTCAATATGATATTTGATTATTATATGAAGGGTTTTATTTTATTTGAATGATTTCATACCCTTAACTCATTTATATGAGTTAGAACACTCAATCCTTATCACTACAACCAAAAAGAAAAGATCAAAAGAAAGAAGAAAAAGAAGCTCCAAATATACAGAAAAGAGAAATGAAGAAATATAGTAAGAAAGAAGCTCTAAGCAAGAACACATCTTTATTGATCTATAGTTGCCATACATGAAAATCAAGCTCACTAGAATTTCTACATTGCAACAAAGGCTACAAATCTCTACCTATTTTGTGTATTTTCGGCCAAGGAGGAGGATTTTGAGTTTTTTTTGTATATAGAGAGCCTAATTCCTACAAAATTACTTTCTTTATCAAGTGTTTCTGCCTATTGCTTGGTGTCCATTCTTCTCTGATTTGATGCCTTTATATAGCCTCAAGGGCATGGGATTTAAGGTTTAGGCTAGGGCCGAGTTGGCATCATCTTTGCCCTTCAATTTCTTCATCTTCATTTTAATGCTCTTGATCTTTGTTCAAGGTCTTTGGTTGCTGTTTGCAGGGGCTTGAGCCAATAGATTTGAGCCATCTTGGCAATCTATACTTTGAATTTCATCTTTATCCTTCATGTATTTCATTTAAGGGCTTTGATTCTTTGGCCGAGGTACATGCTTTTCCTCATGCATGGGAGGGAGATTCTTCTAATTTGGCATGTAGTCTTCGCTTGGGACAGATGTGTATGGAGTTAATTTAGCACAGAGGCGCAATTGTTAATGTGGTGTGGTGTTCTTCAGGTTAAATCGGCTTTATCGTGGGCTATGGCCGTTTATTTGCTTCTAACCAATAAGAGACCACCACAGTGCAGGCATAGTGTAACCTTATCATGCCTTGCATGGCATTATATGCCTTGACTGTCAATTTCCATTTTTTGATGAACTGCATATCTTCTTTTCATATCCGTCAGATGTCACTTTCCAATTCGAGCAAACCTCTTCAATTCGTATTAAATCGAGAGTTGCAGTGGCCATATAAGATCCTGATGACACCATTGATCAGAGTCAAAATAATGATGATTTACGTAGGGTTTTGGCTTAGGTTTTGCATATTTTCTCGCACTTATGTTTAATTAATTAGAGAAAAAGGCTACTGTCACCCTTCTTTATGTTTTATTGCAGAAAACAGGTTTTGGGACTATTTTACACCAAATGGAGCTAGAATCAGGTCAATCGGATCAGCAACGCTCATCAACTAAGTCCCTGTTACGGCCCGTATTGCCTAATACGGACCAGGCCTAGCACAGACCAGAAGATAGCGCTGGAAGCATTAAACCCTAACCGTCAAGGTCCTAATACGGACCGTATCACCCAATACGGTCCGTATCCGAAGGCGTCTCTTGGGGAATAACTGCCGACAGCTGTTTCCAGATCAGTTTCTTAGCCCCTACTCAACCTCTACACGTCCCTCCACTCCTATATAAGGCCCCTGGGCAGAAGGAATAGTCATCTTTGTAAGAGAGGTTCCAAGAGGTTGGATTTCCTGGTTAGTCTCAAGCATGGGTTCCTGCCTCTTCGTTTGGGCAATCGAGTCATATTGGAGCCTTATATGCCCCATCACTGCGCACGTCAGTTTGGATTTGTTCAGGATATCCCTGACATGGTTTGGACTGGTAGCCTCATGTCAGAGTCCATCCTCTGCACTGATACTCGTGTGAGGTTCACTATTCCCTTTACTTCGAGGGTTGGCATCTTTAGCGCTTTCTATCAGAAGTGGTTTTACGACATGGTTCAATCATGCCAGGCTCCTGATAAAGACTTGGTTTTGGAGATGGTTCGTTCCAATAGGAAGGGCCTTTTAGGGAGGCGCCAAGTTCCTTTCTTAGAGAGGGCTCCCGATCTTCAGAGTCGTGATAGCTGTCTTTCTCCTCCTGGCGTTGACTCTTCCACTATTTCAAGGCTAGGTATGATATTTTCCACCCTCTTAGATTTGTGAAGAGGTTTTGCATACATATTGATTTTGTTTTCTCTTGCAGTTGCTTCTTCCATGCCCGAGCAGGTAGTCAAGTGTGACATTCCAACTCGAGTTTTCCTAAAGCCTGATCCTGGGCCTAAGAAATGCAACAGAAAGCAGAAGAAGAGAAGAAAAGAGGGCCTCCCTTCAATCCAGATGACAGGTCATTCAGGCATAGGTATTTTCCTATTTTCTCTCGACTTGTCTTTTCTTTCCTTTTTTTTAATTTTCATTATGCGGTGATTTACGGATTTTGCATATTCAGCCTATTTCCTTATTATTTCATAGGACCAGACTTGGTTATGTAGGCTCGTCTGATACCAGATGTTTGTTCGGAAACATATAGGGCTTTTAATACCTAGTCTCTACTCAATTCAGTTGCAAGCTTACAACTAAAGTTGGGTATAGCTGGGTGTCGAATCCACAGGGATGGTTTGAATATTACCGGACTCTACTTAATTTACAGAAAATTATCGAAGTCTGCAAAGGTGGTTTTGGGGTATTTCGTATCCTAACATATCAATAACAGTATTTAAAATAATAAGAATTTTTGGTTTGGCTTTAGAATGAATAAAAAAAAAAGGGGTTGCTAGGGTTTCTGATTTCACCTCAGCTTAGCCTCAAGGTGCCCGGTCTGTGCACTTTCATGCACGGGCCGTGTGTAATGTGCACGGGCCGTGTACTCTCATACACGGTCCGTGTGGCCCTCAAGTTGATACAGCAGCTACTAGTCTCTGTGTTGTTTCTTTATGCAGGGTTCTATTGACCGTACCCTGAGTCCCTAAACCTCAACTCTCGCTTGTTGGCTTAATTACATGGTACGAGACTCAATTTCTGCCCTCTTAGGATTCTAAACCTCAACTCTCGTTTGTTGGCATAATTAACCTAAGTTACTTGTTGATTTACTAAAGATAACCTCGATCTCTCGACGCGAGGAAAACTTCACCTCTCGGCTACTACTTGGTTTCACCTCTCGGCCCACAAAGCTATCTCAAATACCTAGTTTTGTCGAGTGAATGTCAGGGTTATTCGATTACCATCTAGATGAGACCTTTCATCTAACGGACTAACCATTCAATTCAAACAAATTCAACTAAGCAATAAAATACTACACAACAAGCAAGCACAAGATTCAACACAAATTCTAAGTAACTAGCAAATAAAACTAAGCATTCGACTACATCATAACCCTAGAAACAAAGTGTTTAGCCTAACATAGTCAAAATGCTAATAAAACAAATAACAATGATAAAGTTCATGACAAAACTCGAAGAAAAATGAAGATTCGTCGCAAAACTCGCGTTTTCCACCTCTCTTCTTCTTCTCCAAGCTTAGCCGCCTTTTCTAAACCCTAAGTTTTGTCCTTGGCTCCAGAATGGTCTCCCTGTTGCCAAGAATCTCGCCTTTATGCCTCTATCCCCGACCTTCCCTAGCTAGCCTCTATTTCCATCTTTGATTTCTGTTTCCGGAAATGCCATGCACGGTCCGTATGCATGGGCGCACGGACTGTGTGCCTGTGTCCTGGTGAGGAGGATTGTGCACGGTCATATGTCTTCAGTCTGTGGTCGGGCAGAGGGTGTACGGTTGATCACTTAAAAGAGAGCGATGTTTTCTTTTAAAATTGATAAACTCAAAAATTTTATTGGTTCGGACTGCAAGTGCACAATCCTATCGAGTAGTATAATCGAGGTCGATCCACAGGGAATATTGGTTCAGAGTCTTGAGCGATCAAATCACAATATTTCAAAAGGCTAGACGAAATTTGAAAATTTGAGAGTTCAAGTTGTGATCAATGTAAATTTGGAGATAATTAAAAGTAATTAAAATAAAGATAGAGATGAGAATTCCTAGGGTTTCGGCACACCATTGCTACTCAATCCACTTTGATACTCTACTTCTGTCGGGTCTGATTTCCTGTTGTTGTTTTATGAAAGACACCACATAGGTCACTGCGAGTTATCTTACGCAAATGACAGATCTTTCATCGAGATTCTACATAGGACACTGCGAGTTATCTTACGCAAATGACAGATCTCTAAATACACAAGTTACTACATAGATCACTGCGAATTATCTTACGCAAATAATAGAACTTGGTTGCATTTTGTTGTTCCATTTATGGTTTCCCCGCTAAGGTTTTCTTCACATAAATCTAATGACTCCCAACGAGGCTAACTCGTGCAACATAGTTTCTCTTACCATTAAAGCACTGTCACTACCCTAACAGATTAAACTAGATCATCGAATTTAGATGAAGGGATAATAAATCACAAAAGCATTTCAATTAAACAACAAGAAATCATAATCAACAGAAAATATATATATCAAAGCATCATGAGTAACAAGGTTTACTGCCTAGCCCCTAAGAAAAGAACTTAGCCGCGGAACGACATTGTTACAATCACTCATCTCTTTCTCACTTAATCAAATCTAACCCAAATTACAAAGATACTAAACTATTCTGTCTAGGGTGCTTATATAGGAGTGGAGGGACGTCTGGAGTTGAGTGGAGGCCAAGAAACATGATCTGGATACAGCTGTCAGCAGTTATTCCCCAAAGGGCGCCTTGGTTACGGACCGTATTAGGTGATACGGTCCGTATTGAGACCATGTCGCTGAAGGGTTTAATGTGTATTGCGCTATCTCCTGGTCCGTATCCGGCTAGGTCCGTATTAGGCAATACAGGCCGTAACAGAGCCTTAGTCGATGAGCGTCGCTTATCCGATTGACCCGATTCTTGCTCTATTTGGTGTAAAATAGTCCCAAAACCTGTTTTCTGTAATAAAACATAAAGAAGGGTGACAGTAGCCTTTTTCTCTAATTAATTAAACATAAGTGTGAGATAATATGCAAAATCTAAGCCAAAACCCTACGTAATTCATCATCATTTTGACTCTGATCACGCCTCCCAACTTGAATTGTTGCTTGTCCTCAAGCAACGACATCCTAGCTAGTCAAAGGTCCGGTCTAGGTTAAACCATACAATCTCAAGGACTTGCTTTAAATTAAATTAGAACTTGGGCTTGGTACAATTGACATGACATTAAAAATTTAGAACTTCAAAAATATTCATGACCTCTCCCTTGAACAATTTATTCACCCCATGATTGACCTCATTGCACATTCCTTAGAAAATTATTATCGAACAATTCACTTCACAAATATTCTTAAATTTGAGAGTATTAATTTCTCCTTTGATTATAAACGGATCCCTTCCAATCAATAGGAATTCTAATGATATAAATTTTGATTTTCCTTCCCAATTGATTGGAGCAAAGTATGACAACTAAGTGTGTTGGTACTTGTGACTTTTTTTTCGAAAAATTAAATATGCACAAAATTTAAAACTTGGGAGGTTTTATCGAGCCTATTGGTAACCAGTCTTGTGTAGGCACCCGTACTCTTTTTTATCCTCCATCTTTTATTCTATTTTTTTTCTTTTTCCGAATTTTTTCTATTTTTTTGGTTTTTTCTCTATTTTTCTGAAAAGTAAATTTTTGTGTCACAAGTACCATGATTACACACAATTCCAAGTATTAATTCATACAAGAAATTATTGCATAGTTTTGCTAGGGGTCTATTTATAATAAATGGGTATTCTAGAACACTTTCAAACTTAAAAGACTTTGCAAAAATAAATTACTCAACGATAAAAATTCAAGTCTGGGGTTTTTTGTCAACATTTATGGTTAGCAATTAATTGTTCACTTTGAGGTCACTAATCATTTTAAAAATTCTGAATTTTTGATATCATGGCCAATTGCCTAAACCCTAGCCTTAACTTAATTCAAAACAATTCCTTATTTGATTAACCTACTCCTATGAAAATTAAAATTCAAGCTAGCTAAAAAGCTCAATTAATCATCCTAGGATTTTTGGTAAAGCCTCCAACCCTAGTCAAAAATTGAGTAAAACTACTAGCACCTTGATCACTCAAAAGTGAGCAATGTTTCTTTTAATATTTATAAACTTGGAAATGCTATCGGTTCGGACTGCAAGCGCACAATCCTATCGAGTAGTATATTCGAGGTCGATCCACAGGGAATATTGGTTCAGAGCTTTGAGCAATCAAATCACAATCTTTCGAAAGGCTAGATGAAATCTGAAAATTGAGAGATGTTGTTGTGATCAATGTAAATTAGGAAGCAATTAAAAGTAATTAAAACAAAGATAGAGATGAGGATTCCTAGGGTTTCGGCACACCGTTGCTACTCAATCTGCCTTGATAATATACTCCTGTTGCGTCTGATTTTCTGTTGTTGTTTTATGAAAGACACCACATAGGTCACTGCGATTTATGTTACGCAATAATGACAGATCTTTCATCGAGATTCTATATAGGACACTGCGAGTTTCCTTACGCAAATGACTGATCTCTTAAATACCCCAAATTACTACACAGATCACTGCGATTTTCCTTATGCAAGTGATGGAATTTGGTTCGCGTTTTGTTGGTCTGGTTTATGGTTTCCCCGCTAAGGTTTTCTTCACATAAATCTAATAGATCTCAATGAGGCTAATTCATACAAATAGTTTCTCTTACCATTAAAGCACTGTCACTACCCTAACGGAATATACTAGATCATTGAAGTTAGATGAAAAGATGGTAAATCACAAAAGCATTTCGATTCAACAATAAGAACTCATAATCAACAGAAAATATATATATCAAAACATCAAGAGTAACAAGGTTTACTGCCCAGCCCTAAGAAAAGGAACTTAGCCGCGAAACGAGATTGTTACAAGCACTCCTCTCTTCTCTCTTTAATCAAATCTAACCCTAATTACAAAGATAACTTCTTCTTCTACCCAGGGGCCTTATATAGGAGTGGAGCGACATCTGGAGATGGAGTAGGGGCTAAGAAACTGATCTGGATACAGCTGTCGGCAGTTATTTCCCAAGGGGCGCCTTCGGTTACGGACCGTATCAGGTGATACGGTCCGTATTATGACCTTGTCGCTGAGGGTTTTAGTGCTTCTCACGCTATCTCCTGGTCTGTGCTAGGCTTGGTCCGTATTAGGCAATATGGACCATAACAGAGACTTCGTCGATAAGCGTCGCTGATCCGATTGACCCGATTCTAGCTCCATTTCATGTAAAATAGTCTCAAAACCTATTTTCTACAATAAACATAAAGAAGGGTGACAGTAGCATTTTTCTCTAATAAATCAAACATAAGTGTGAGAAAATATGCAAAACCTAAGCCAAAACCCTACGTAAATCATCATTATTTTGACTCTGATCACGCCTCCCAACTTGAATTGTTGCTTGTCCTCAAGCAACGACATCCCAGCTGGTCAAAGGTCCGGTCTAGGTTAAACCATACAATCTCAAGGACTTGTTAAAAATTAAATTAGAACTTGGGTTTGGTACAATTGGCATGACAATAAAAATTTAGAACTCTAAAATATTCATGACCTCTCCCTTGAACAATTTATTCACCCCATGATTGACCTCATTATGCATACCCTAGAAAAATTATTACCGAACAATTTACTTCACAAATATCCTTAAATTTGAGAGTATTAATTTCCCCTTTGATTATAAATGGATCCCTTCCAATCAATAGGAATTCTAATGATATAAATTTTGATTTTCCTTCCCAATTGATTGGAGCAAAGTATGACAACTAAGTGTGTTGGTACTTGTGACTATTTTTGAAAAATTAAATATGTACAAAAATTAAAATTTGGGAGGTTTTATCGAGCCTATTGGTAACCAGTCTTGTGTAGGCACCCGTACTCTTTTTTTATCCTCCATCTTTTATTCTATATTTTTTCTTTTTCTATTTTTTTGGATTTTTCTCATTTCTGATTTTTTTTGTATTTTTCTATTTTTCTGAAAAATAAAATATTTTTGTGTCACAAGCACCATGATTACACACAATTCCAAGTATTCATTCATACAAGGAATTATTGCATATTTTTGCTAGGGGTCTACCTATAATAAACGGGTATTCTAAAACACTATCAAGCTTAAAGGACTTTGCAAAAATAAATTACTCAACAATAAAAAATTCTAGGGTTTGCGATTTTGGTCAACATTCATGGTTAGCAATTAATTGTTCACTTTGAGATCACTAATAATTTTAAAAATTCCGAATTTTTGGTATCATGGCCAATTGTCTAAACCCTAGCCTAACTCAATTCAAAACAATTCCTATTTAATTAACCTATATGCAAATTACCTCGAAATTATATGCTTCTATCAATGCAAATGCCTATATGCGCGCTAGATAAAAACCTCAATTGTTCCTCCCAACTTCTCTTGGTTAAGCCTTGAGAAGTGGTCCCGATTAAGTAAAACTGCTAGCGAAAAAAATAAAAAATAAGGGTTCTACATGCCATGATCCTAGATACAATGCAATTCCTAAACTAATTTCTTACCCCTACCCCCATGCTTAAATTTTGTATTGTCCTCAATGCAAGAAAATAAACAATTAAGAGAGGGATAAGAAAGATCTCACAGATTACTCGTGGTGAAGAGGTGGTGGTGGGGTGAATGGAATTGGTGGTGTGAATGGTATTCCCTTGGAAAGACAATATTCATAGAAATTCTCGTGGGCTTTGTTTACCTTGTCAAAATATTCCTCCAAATAGCGGGTGCGTTTCTTCAAATTTTCAAGGGTATTGTTGGCGTAACGTGCGGTTGGACCGGGCTCACAAGGTTGAGATATGGTTGTCTCTTGGTCCCATCCGGTTGGTGCGGGCATGGAGTTTGCTTCGTTGGTGTTGTCGCACGAAGGAATGAGGTGGCGTACGAAAGCCATGTCATGATGGCGGCAGGATGAGTGGTGTGATGCGCTATGTGTTTCCTCCATGGGCTCGTCGGTTGGTTCCTCCTCGGTTGGTTCTTCCTCGATTGGTTCCTCCTCATCGTTTCATGCATCATCTCCATGTTCAGATTCGTATCCAAACTGGAATGATCCATTATCCGTTCCGATATGGAGGGTCATTCCCTCGCCTATTTTCAACGTGTACTTGATGTCTCCTGTGTGTATTGAATACCGCTTGCACGTGATCGTTGTTTACTAGGTAGTTCATGTTGAGGCGGTTGGCTCCGAATACTTCATTTTCGCCGACGAGTTTTATGTTGTGGTGGTGCGCAAGGAGGGTTGCATAACAACCAACGGAAACCACGTGATTATTCTTTTTGTCGGCGGCCACCGATTTGAGGTGGTGCAAGATGTGGTATCCAAGGTTGGTTGATGCTTATGACTCCTCATGCATCGCATGATGTAAATGTCCCTCTCTCTAACCTCCATTGTGTCTTCTCCTGTTGGGAAAATATAATTAGTCAAAATAATGTGAATGTACCTTAGTTCTATCGATGAGATGAAGCGTGAGTCTTTGCGGTAGATTTTGCGCTCATCTATGGCGATCGTTTCCTAGTACTTCATGCGTTTCTCCCTCGTGCCTAATTCGGTCTCACTGTTTGTGGGAATGGGCAGCGCCTTGCAAAATTCCTCCATTGTTACAGCAAAGGGGTGGTTGAATAATCGGTATTTGATCATGTCGCCATCCCATTGTAGTGTTGATAGAAATTCGATGGAGGGCCTCTCATAGACTCTTGTGGCTCGCAGGCGGTCCGCTAAATCCCATAAGTTGATATTGTTAAGGATACTTGTACATAATCATAGCAGCCAAGGACCTTCATCGTGTTAATACACATCGCTTTATTATTCGCGAGGGTGCGATCAAGGATTATTTGAGCACGGTCGAATTCTTGTTGATCGCGGAATTTGATTTTCATGGCTGTCACGAAAGTGTTTTCATTGTCAGATTGTGAGTTGGAGGGTCGAGGGCTATTGTGCGCCATTTTTCTCGGGTTTTCGGGCTCTGTTACGAGCCGTATTACCTTGATACGGGGCTAATACGGGCCTGACTTGGAGGATTTCTGTGAACATACGAATTTTTATCTGAAAATTCTATGAAATGGTGCAGGAAGAAGGGAAGTAAATGGAAGGCTTATATGGTAGTGAAGGGATGTGATGAATGTGCAGGAAGTGATGATAGTGGGAGGTTAATTCAGTTAAAATTCGAATTTCTTTCTTGGGGCGCCAGAATTAGAGAGTTGGTTATTTCTGCTCATTGAATACGGTCCGTATCAACCGATATGATCCATAACCGTTGTGCGGTTTTGTGTTGAACCCTGCCTTTTCTGCACCAAGTCCGAGATAGGTCCGTATTGGAGTACTACCCCGTATTAGACTGACACAGGCCGTAACAGAGAGTAAAACTTCATGACGGGCTTCGAATTTTTCGACCAAATTCTTCCAGCATCTCCTCCTGTAGGTAAGATTAGTAACCTTGTGATCAGTATAATAGTTTAGGACGAAAGGAATTTTTTTTTTTTTTTTTTTATGTTTTTATATGAAAAAGAAAGTAAAGAGTGGCCTTGGGTTGCCTCCCAAGAAGCGCTTGTTTAAAGTCATTAGCTTGACTTTTTCTTCTCATCCTTCATTTGGCTGATTCCCGAAGGAATAGATCTCTTTATGCTCATCATTTGTTCCTGCGATGTAGTGCTTCAACCTCTGGCCGTTCACCTTGAAATACCCAGTTTCTTGACTCCAGATTTGGACTGCCCCATAAGGGTACACGTGAGTGACCTTGTATGGTCCCGTCCATTTGGATCTCAATTTTTCGGGAAAGAGTTTGAGTCGTGAATTGAAGAGAAGCACCATGTCGCCTTCCTTGAACTCCTTTTTTCTGATCTTTTTGTCATGGTAGAATTTTGCCCGTTCTTTATACATCTTTGCATTGTTGTATGCATGGAGTCTCAGTTCATCTAGTGCATTCAGATCTAGTAGCCTTTTTTTGCCCGCATCCCTAAGATCATAATTGAACGTTTTGATTGCCCAATATGCCTTGTGTTCTAATTCCACCGGTAGATGACATGCTTTTCCGTAGATCAGCTTGTAGGGTGTCATTCCGATCGGAGTTTTGAACGAGGTTCTATAGGCCCAAAGTGCTTCGTCTAGTTTGAGTGCCCAATTTTTCCTAGACCAAGACACCGTCTTTTGCAAGATGTTCTTGATTTCTCTATTTGAAATTTCTACTTGCCCACTGGTTTGTGGATGGTAAGGAGTTGCCACCTTGTGTGTGACGCCATATTTCTTCAGAAGATTGTTGAATTGATTGTTGATGAAATGCGATCCTCCATCACTTATCACTACTCGAGGAATGCCAAACCTTGGAAATATGATCTTCTGAAACAGCAGCTTGACTACATTTGCATCTGTTGAGGGTGCTGAAATTGTTTCCACCCATTTTGAGACATAGTCAACTGCTACGAGGATATACTTGTTGTTACCTGAGCTTGGGAATGGCCCCATGAAATTGATTCCCCAGACATCAAAAATCTCTACTTCTAGAATTGAATTTTGTGGCATCTCATCGCGTTTAGATATGTTTCATGTCCGTTGACATACGTCACAGCGGGAGACATAATCCTTAACGTCTCTGAAGATGTCAGGCCAATAAAAACCTGCTTGAAGGATTTTCAATGTTGTCTTTTGGAATAATGCATAGCCACCGTATGGTGAGGAGTGGCAGTCATGGATGATGCCTTTCGATTCTTCGTGTGTGACACATCTTTTGTGTATTCCGTCTACACAAAGGCGGAAGAGGTAAGGATCATCCCAGTAGAAATGTTTAGCATTGACTAAGAATCTCTTCCTCTGCTGAAATGTCATGTCGGATGGGATGGCCCCGCATGCGATGTAGTTGGCCAGATCTGCGTACCATGGCCGTTTGCTTATTTCCACAGAGTAGAGGTGTTCATCAGTAAAGGAATCATCGATCGGCTGATCACTCTCACTTGGTTGTCTCAGTCTTGACAGGTGGTCGGCTATCAAATTCTCTGTGCCCTTCTTATCCCTGATTTCGATGTCGAACTCTTGTAGGAGAAGTACCTATCGGATGAGTCTAGGTTTTGCGTCCTTCTTGTTGATGAGGTACTTGATTGCTGCATGATCTGTGTAGATGATGACTTTTGAACCTACAAGGTAAGATCAAAATTTATTAATTGCAAAGATTACTGCGAGTAGTTCCTTCTCAGTTGTTGTGTAATTGCATTGAGCTTCATTTAGAGCTTTGCTCGCATAATAGATTGTATAGGGCTATTTATCCTTCCGCTGTCCCAGGACTGCTCCTACCGCGTAATCATTTGCATCGCACATGATCTCAAAAGGATGGTCCCAGTCAGGCGATTGAAGGATTGGGGCTGAGATCAAAGCATTTCTGAGTGTGTTGAATGCTTCGATACATTTCCCATCGAAGATGAACTCGGCATCCTTCATGGTCAAGTTTGAGAGTGGCTTCGCGATTTTTTAGAAGTCCTTAATAAATCTTCTATAGAATCCTGCATGTCCAAGAAAACTGCGAATGTCACGAACACATGTTGGTTGAGTTAGTTTTTCAATTACCTCGACTTTTACTTTGTCAACCTCGAATCCCTTAGAGGATATGGTGTGACCAAGCACAACTCCTTGTACCATAAAATGACATTTTTCCCAATTTAATACGAGATTTACTTCTTCACATCTTTTTAGAACTTTAGACAAGTTCTTTAAACATGAGTCGAAGGTATCCCCATAAACTGAAAAATCATCCATGAATACTTCCATTATTTCTTCAACAAAATCTGAAAAGATAGACACCATGGCTCTTTGGAAAGTCGCCGGGGCGTTGCACAACCCGAAGGGCATGCGTCGGTAGGCGAAAGTTCCGTAGGGGCATGTGAATGTGGTCTTTTCTTGATCTTGAGGATGAATTGGAATTTGGAAGAAGCCGGAGTATCCATCAAGGTAGCAGAAGTATGAATGCTTTGCTAGTCGCTCCAACAATTGATCGATGAACGGAAGAGGGTAGTGGTCCTTCCTTGTTGCCACATTTAGCCGCCGATAATCAATGCACATTCGCCACCCTGTAACAACTCTTGTTTGAAGCATTTCGTCATTATCTCCTTTCACAACTGTGGTGCCTCCCTTCTTTGGAACGACCTGGACGGGACTCACCCAGTTGCTATCAGAGATGGGGTAAATGATGCCTGCATCTAGCAGCTTCAGGACTTCTTTCTTGACCACCTCCTTCAAATTCGGATTAAGTCTTCTTTGTGGTTCTCGTGAGGATTTGTGATCTTCCTCTAGCAAATGGCAGGACTGAGGCCTTTGATGTCATCGATCGTGTAGCCAATGGCTTTCTTGTGTTTCCTGAGTGTAGTGACGAGTTTGCTGATTTGGGTCTTGTCAAGCTGAGAGCCGACAATTACCGGATAGGTTCGGTTTGGGCCCAGAAATTCATATTGTAGGTTGGGTGGAAGAGGTTTAAGTTCGAGCTGTGGAGGAGAGGTTGCCTTTTCCTTTTTCTTCTCTTCGCTACTAACCGTATTGGGAAATACGGGTTGTAGGATTTTGGACGCGGGAATTTCTTCTCATTTTTCTGTGACAGTAGTGCAACTTGCGCATGTTTCATTATGAACTTTATCGGGTTCAGTGGTGATATTCTGCTCGGGTTGCACTTCGTCATCTTCCCTTCCAAGAAGGCTATCCAGATCCTCTATGCCCATGAATTCTCCAAATTCATCAAATGGATATTCTTCCTCTTCAAATTCATCAGTGATGCCCAGATTGAAGACACGATCAATGTCAGAAGGGTATTTTAGAGCTCTGTTTATGTCGTAAGTAACCTTGTCTTTTCCGACATTCAGTGAAATTTTCCCATTCTTGACATCAATCATTGCTCCACATGTGGCGAGGAATGGCCTTCCAAGGATGATTGGAATGTGTTCATCTTCTTCCATGTCAACTACAACAAAATCTCCAGGTATCCAAAAGTCTCCAACTTTGATCGGTATATCTAGCAATACTCCTTCAAAATATCAAATTGACCGATCAGCCAGTTGTAATGCCATTCGTGTTGGCGATAGGTCTCCACAATCCAATTTATCAAATACCGCCTTTGGCATTAAACTTACACTTTCCCCTAGATCACATAAAACTTTCTTAAAATCTGTTGTGCCAATTGTGCATGGTATTGAAAAGCTTTTCGGATCTTTCAACTTTGTCGGTAATTTGCTTTGCACGAGCGCACTACATTCCAGATTGAGCGGAATTGTTGAGAGTTCTTGGAGTCTACTGCGGTTTGAAAGAATCTCCTTCAGAAATTTGGCATACGAGGGTATGCTTGCAATTGCCTCAGTGAAGGGGATTGTGACTTGTAGTTGCTTGAGTGTCTCCATGAATCTCGCGAATTGCGGCTCCATCTTATGCTTGGCCGGCCTTGGAGGGAATGGCAGAGGTGGCTTGTAGGGTGGTGGTGCAATATATTCAGGTTCGGGTTGTCGCTCGTCTCCACCTACGGTGTCATTCTGCTCCTCAATAGGGTCTGCCTGTGTTTCGAGTATGGGCGGCTCCGGTTGTTGCGGCTCGTATTCTTCAGAATGCGATGGCTCTGCATGCATCTCATCGAAAGTTTGATCGGGCATGGGAGGTCCCTGATAAGCTGTACCGCTCCTTAATGTTATGCTTTTGCAAGTCTCTCTCGGATTTTCTTCCGGTTGGCCCGGAAATTTGCCTTTTCCACGTGTGATATTCGAGAGTTCTTTTGCCATCTTAGAGACATTGTCTTCTAAGTCTTTGTTGCGGTTTGTTAAGGATTTGATCTTTTGTGCGATTTCGGCGTTAGCCTTATCTTGCTTCTCTAGGAATCTCTCCATTAAAGATGTGATGTCAGGTTGCTGTGGTTGGTTGTACTGCCTTGGTTGGTAATTCGGTTGGGGGTTGTTGTATCTCGGTTGATAATTGGGCTGTGATTGATAGTTTTGTTGAGGTGCAGTAGGCCTTTGGTTGTTTGCATATAAGAGATTTGGATGGTTTCGGTTGTTCGGATGGTATCTATTGTAGGCGGGCTGAGGTCGAAAGCTGTTCTCGATGGCATTTTCTTGCTCTATTTCTTCCTCAATTTTCGTCACATTCATACACTCGGTCATCTCATGCGCTCCTCCACAATAGCCACATGCTGTTGCGGCATTGACTGCTGCTACCGTTCACTGCTTGGTTTGCTTGTTGAGTGCCATTTGCAAAGCATCAATCTTTGCGCTTAGCATTGATATATCTCGTAGAAGTTTTGGTCTTGCGGCATCGTGAACTTCATTATCACCATTGTTTTGTCTTCCATTAATCGGTTCGTTCGGTGGAATATTCATGTTCATTGAATCTGAATCTTCTTCGCTTTCGGAATTACTCGAGGAAGAACTATGATTGGTTCTTATCGGTGATGTGGAAGCGAATTGTCCTCTCCTACTTGCAATCCTTAAGGATCTACGTACGGATGATTCGGCCAGCGTGCAGTGTGTCCTAAAAAGAAAAGAAAATCTGAAAATTAAACTAAAGAAAACTGAAAATAAAAATAAAATAAAAATAAAAACGAAATTGAAAATAAAAGAAAAATAAAAATGCAGAAAATAAAAAGAAATCTAGGCGTTTCTAATTAATTGGATTCAATGGTCAAAGCAAGGGCGTCTCGCGAGGCCTTGCACAATGAACCGTTATTCCCCGGCAACGGCGCCAAAAAGTTTTATCACTCAAAAGAGAGCAATGTTTCTTTTAATATTTATAAACTCGAAAATGCTATCAGTTCGGACTGCAAGCGCACAATCCTATCGAGTAGTATATTCGAGGTCGATCCACAGGGAATATTGGTTCAGAGCTTTGAGCGATCGAATCACAATCTTTCGAAAGGCTAGACGAAATCTGAAAATTGAGAGATGTTGTTGTGATCAATGTAAATTACAAAGCAATTAAAAGTAATTAAAACAAAGATAGAGATGAGGATTCCTAGGGTTTCGACACACCGTTGCTACTCAATCCGCCTTGATAATATATTCCTGTTGCGTCTAATTTCCTGTTATTGTTTTATGAAAGACACCACATAGGTCACTGCGATTTATGTTACGCAAGAATGACAGATCTTTCAGCGAGATTCTACATAGGACACTGCGAGTTTCCTTACGCAAATGACTGATCTCTTAAATACCCCAAATTACTACACAGATCACTGTGATTTTCCTTACGTAAGTGTTGGAATTTGGTTCGCGTTTTGTTGGTCTGGTTTATGGTTTCCCCGCTAAGGTTTTCTTCACATAAACCTAATAGATCTCAACGAGGCTAATTCATACAAATAGTTTCTCTTACCATTAAAGTATTGTCACTACCCTAACGGACTAAACTAGAGATCAGTGATGTTAGATGAAGAGATAGTAAATCACAAAAACATTTCGATTCAACAACAAGAACTCATAATCAACAGAAAATATATATATCAAAATATCAAGAGTAACAAGGTTTACTGCCTAG
The DNA here is from genome assembly GCA_011114355.1 of Carex littledalei. NCBI lineage: Eukaryota > Viridiplantae > Streptophyta > Magnoliopsida > Poales > Cyperaceae > Carex > Carex littledalei. The sequence continues at coordinate 19,429,545 of CM022079.1, forward strand.
CCCTAAGAAAAAGAACTTAGCCGGGAAACGGCATTGCTACAAGCACTCATCTCTTCTCTCTTTAATCAAATCTAACCCTAATTACAAAGATAACTTCTTCTTCTGCCCAGGGGCCTTATATAGGAGTGGAGGGACGTCTGGAGATGGAGTAGGGGCTAAGAAATTGATCTGGATACAGCTGTCGACAGTTATTTCCCAAGGGGCGCCTTCGGTTACGGACCGTATCAGGTGATACGGTCTGTATTAGGACCTTGTCACTGAGGGTTTTAGTGCTTCTCACGCTATCTCCTGGTCTCTGCTAGGCTTAGTCCGTATTAGGTAATACGAACCGTAACAGAGACTTCGTCGATAAGCGTCGTTGATCCGATTGACCCGATTCTAGCTCCATTTGATGTAAAATAGTCCCAAAACCTGTTTTCTGCAATAAACATAAAGAAGGGTGACAGTAGCCTTTTTCTCTAATAAATCAAACATAAGTGTGAGAAAATATGCAAAACCTAAGCCAAAACCCTACGTAAATCATCATTATTTTGACTCTAATCACGCCTAAAAATAAAAATGTGAATTTTTTTTTAAAGATACATGGTCAATTTACCCTTCTACCCCCCGAATAAAATTAAGCATTGTCCCCAATGCTCGAGAGATAAAAATAAATGAAGTAATAAAGTAAAAAGACCGAGGGAAAGATACAACTCACTGCACCTCAATCCTGAGGTGGTGGAGGTGGTGGCGGACGATGGATCTCATCGTAGAATGATGGGTCAAAGAGTACGTAGGGCGGTGGCTGGTACTGGAATCCAGAGTCAAGGGCGAACTGATAATACTGTTGGTTGAGGTAGCGTGATTGCTGGATCTCGTGCCTACTCTCGTCCATGCTCGTCTTGATCTCCTCCATGTTGTTGCGGACTTGATCGACCTCTTGGTGAAGTGAGGAGATGTTTTGCTCAATCCGCTAGTTGCTCTCTCGTGTCTGTGTGGCGAGATCATTAAGATTCAAATTCATCCATTGTACTGTTTGGATGAATTGATCATATTCGCTTGTAGGGGCATCAGATGGTGCCGCCCCTGAAGACTCGGCTCTAGCGGCCGATGCGCCTGCTCTCATATGCGCATCAAAGGATGGCTCCTCCTCGTGTCCCCACTGCCTTGCTGCACTCGCCTGATTTTGTACTTCGGCGTCTCCCTCGATTACCTCAATGTAACCCTGAGGTGGCTCATATGTCGGGCCCACGGGACGTGCCACCTTCCAAGAGGACCTACTTCGGAGATTGAGATGTGTAAAGGGGAATTGGAGGCTTCCCCTCGGTGAGTTGTAGAAGTAGGGTCCCGGATAGTGGCTGTTGACAATCTTCATGGCTTGGAGGCATGGGATGTCAAGATGCGTGAGTCCGCTTGTCTCTTGGAGATGGTCAATATTCAATGCGAGATGTTCGGCCAAGATTGTTGCCACGAACCCGACGGAGATGTTGCCACCATTTTTCTTGGCATTTGCTGCTTCGTGGATGTGCTTGCAGAGGAGATAACCGAGGTGAGGTCGCACCAGTGTGGGCTCGATCAGGCACTTGAGAATGTAGAGCTCGGGGAGAGTCACTTTGGATGAAGTCTCGCCTCTTGCGAAGATGGAATTGGCGAGGGCTGTTTGCAAGAGACGGACTTGAGGATGGATGATTCTGCTTGCCGGTCGAGTCCTGTTCTGGTTATCCTCTGTGATGTTGTACCAGAACTCTCAGCAATCAGGAGAATCAGAGGGGCCATCGTTGGTGAGGTCGAAGATGGCGCAGAAATCATCCATTGTGACTGTATGATAGTCATTGAGCATCTGGAAAGTGATGGAGTCTCCATCATAGACAAAGGTTGCAAGGAACTCCCTCGTGAGTACCTTGTAAACCTTTACTCCGTTGATCAAATTGAGGAATTGCCAGATGTTGATGCGGTTTGTGAGCTGCTTGAATTGCATGAGGAGGCCTAGTCGCCCAAGTGTGTCTGTGTCGACGGATTTATGGTAGATGACCTCCTTCATCTTCATCTTCTCGTAACTGTATCTGCATTTTGGATGATAGAAGGTGGGTTGGTACTCGGTTGCTTCTTCCATAGATTCATCTTCATCCTCTTCCTCTGGTCCAAAATCCCGAGGATCGAATTCCTCTGGGACATACTCCGCATCTGAGACTGATACGTCATTGTCCGAACGCCTGGCGTCGGACTGAGAGGTTGATTGGTTGGAGAATTGAGGTTGCGAACTTGAGGACCGAGAGGATCGGCTAGATGAGCTCTGTGGTGAGTTGCTCGGGCCGGCGCCTCTGAGGGCTTTCTTAGCCTTGTAACTGCCCCTACGAGGTTTTTCAGTTTTGGAGCCATTTGCTTAGAATTTAGGTCTCTGTTACGGACCGTATTGGTCAATACGGTCTGATTCTGGACTGGTTGGTTTGGTGAAACTGACCAAGTCCTGGACTGGTTACGGACCGTATTGGACAATACGGACTGTATTAAAATGGGTTTTGGAAAAACTTAGTGTTGGACTGGTTTACCAGTAACCGGATACGGACCGTATTGGAGTAATACGGACCGTACTGTACTGGTAAAGACTGGTAAACTGACAGAAACAAACTAATTTTTATGGTTTTTGTTGATTTTGAGAAATGAAACTTAATTATCTAAATTAATGCAACAGAGACTAAATTAAAACAAACGAAAAAAAACTGAAATTAAACTTTGAAATGAGAAGGGGTTTTAGAAAAACCGAATTTGTTGAAGGAAGGCTGAGGGGTGGTCGGATACGGACCCAATACGGGCCGTATTAGGGCAGAGGTGTGGAGAGAGAGGCTGCGGCGACAGCTCCAAGGAGAGGAGGTGATGAGTGCGTCGATGGTGATCGGCGGCAAGGAGGGGGTGCTTGATTCGGCAAAGAAGGAAGATGGAGAAAGAGGAGAGATAGCGGGAGATAAAATAGAGAGAGAGGGAGAGAAAGAGGTTTAGAAATTAAAACCAAAGGGTTTAACGGTTATGAGACGTGATTCGCGCGGGATTTCAAACGTCTCTTCGTTAATGGGTTCGCATCTCCCGGATTAGCCTTTATTACGGACCGTATTGGTTGATACGGTCCGTATCCGATCCGTTATGCATAATACCGATAACTGCCCAAGTCTTAACTTCTCTAAATACGGACCGTATTGGGCAATACGGGCCGTATTCACCACTTGTCTCTTCTCACTCTCCTTCTTTTACCCCCGTATCCACTGACATGATCCGTATTGGTTGATACGGACCGTACCAGAGGGTATTTTCCCGTCTTCCGTGGTGTCTTTGATCGAGTCCTTCCTCCGATATGTTCACCTGATCATAGGAAAAAGGTGGATATGAGTTGTTTCTCTGTTAAGGTCCTAAATAAACTAGAAATAAATAATTATGAAAAATATAAAAGTGGCCTTGGGTTGCCTCCCAAGAAGCGCTTGTTTAAAGTCGTTAGCTTGACTTTGTTTCGTGCTAGTTTCTTCTAGATGTCCTCCTGACAATGCGAACGGGTCGCTTGTCTTGGGGATTGCCTTCAATGCGATACGTGGCCTTGCTATCATCACCTTTTTCAGAGAATTCAGTTATGAGTTTCCTATGTATCATCTTTTCTTCTTCACATGCAACGGGGATGGTTCTTTCTTCCTTTGAGACGAGTTTGGTTAAATCTTCCCCTTTATCTTCTTCAATGGTTGGTGTTCGCGGTCTGGGGTCGAATACCAGACTTGTGTCGAGCACTGATTCAATCTCATCCAGTCTTTGAGAAATTGCATCGAGTTCTTCGCAGAGGTTCTTAATCAATGCGAGGGCTAAGAGAGAATAATTCTTGTTATTGGCGATATTAGGACTTTTATTCAGGTCATCAGTTTGTGTTGTCACGGAGGTTGGATGGGTCTGATTATCATCTTGCATGTTGAACAATCTCTCCATTTCTGCTACGCACATCACTTCCCTGATGTCTTCTTTCATCCAATTGCAATTCATCGTTGCCAGACTCATCCACTGTTTCCAAGCTGTAGACAAGATTGATGTCAGGGGGAATCTCGAAGGTTTCATTCATGTTGTAGATCATCTTGTCTTCACTAACATTAAATGAAATCTTCCTATTCTTAACATCAATCATTTCTCCACATGTGGCGAGGAATGGCCTTCCAAAGATGATTGAAATTTGCTCGTCTTCTTCCATATCAACCACCACGAAATCCGCTGGTATCCAGAATTTACCAACTTTGATTGGGATATCTAGCAACACTCCTTCAGGATATCGAATTGATCGATGAGCGAGTTGCAACGAGATTCACGTTGGCGATAGGTCTCCACATTCCAATTTGTCAAATACCGCCTTTGGCATTAAACTCACACTTGCTCCTAAATCACATAAATCTCTCTTAAAATCTGTTGTACTAATGGTGCATGGAATTGAGAAACTTCCCTGATCTTTCAACTTAGTTAGTAATTTGCTTTGTACGAGCGCACTACATTTCAGATTGAGCGGAACTGTTGAGAATTCTTGGAGTTTGCTGCGATTCGAAAGGATCTCCTTCAGGAATTTAGCATATGAGGGTATGCTTGCGATTGCCTCGGTGAAGGGGATAGTGACTTGTAGTTGCTTGAGCGTCTCCATGAATCTCGCGAATTGTTGCTCCATCTTATGCTTGGCTGGCCTTTGAGGGAATGGCAGAGGTGGCTTGTAGGGTGGTGGTGCAATGTATTCAGGTTCGGTTTGTCGTTCGTCTCCACCTACGGTGTCATTCTGCTCCTCAATAGGGTCTGCTTGCATTTCGAATACGGGCGGCTCTGGTTGTTGCGGCTCGTATTCCTCAGAATGTGATGGCCTGCATGCATCTCATCGGAAGTTAGATCGGGCATAGGAGGTCCCTCGTAAGCTGTACCGCTCCTTAACGTTATGCTTTTGCAAGTCTCTCTTGGATTTTCTTCCGGTTGGCCCGAAAATTTGCCTTTTCCACGTGTGATGCTCGAGAGTTCTTTTGCCATCTTAGAGATATGATCTTCTAAGTCTTTGTTGCAGTTTGTTAATGATTCGATCTTTTGCGTGATTTCGGCGTTAGCCTTGTCTTGCTTCTCTAGGAATCTCTCCATTAGTGATGTGATGTCAGGTTGCTGTGGTTGGTTGTATCACCTCGGTTGGTAATTCGGTTGAGGATTGTTGCATCTTGGTTGATAATTGGGTTGTGGTTGATAGTTCAATTGAGGTGCAGCAGGTCTTTGGTTGTTTGCGTATGAGAGATTTGGATGGTTTCGGTTGTTCGGATGGTACGAAATTATAGCCAAAAAGCTTGATGAGTATTTTAGGTATATGATTTTTGTACTCGTTTTGCCTTTAATATTTATAAACCTTCGTACACAATGAATAGGTTAGTTGCAAGCGCACAACCTATCGATTGTAGTATTTAGGTATCGATCCACAGGAAGATAGGGAAATACCAATTTTTAAATAAAGAAAACTATTTTTAAAATTAAACAATAAAAGTAAAGGGGGGGTTTTTATGTAATTTCGTTTTTAAAAGGAAATTAAAGTAAATTAAAAGTTCGTAACAAAAAGCAATAAAAGTCGGGTGAAAATCAAGTTTGAGAAGTCTAGGGGTATTCGGTCCACAATCCCTTACTAATTCTATCTACTCGGTTTGTTTAAATTCATGTTTGATAATGACGAGGTTTCTAACTTATGTCGTCTTTGAAATAAATATTGATACAAATACTTTGGGTGGTAGAATCTCGATGAAAGATCTGTCATTCTTGCGTAAGATAACTCACAGTGACCTATGTGGTGTCTTTCATAAAACAACAACAGGAAATCAGACCTGACAGAAGTAGAATATCAAAGTGGATTGAGTGGCAATGGTGTGCCGAAACCCTAGGAATTCTCATCTCTATCTTTATTTTAATTACTTTTAATTGCTTTCAAATTTACATTGATCACAACTTCAACTCTCAATTTTCAGATTTCGTCTAGCCTTTCGAAAGATTGTGATTTGATCGCTCAAGACTCTGAACCATATTCCCTGTGGATCAACCTCGAATATACTACTTGATAGGATTGTGCGCTTGCAGTCCGAACCGATAGCATTTCCGAGTTTATAAATTTTTAAGAAAACATCGCTCTCTTTTGAGTGATCAAGCTTTTTGGCGCCGTTGCCGGGGAATAACTGTTTATTGTGCAAGGCCTCGCGAAACGCCCTTGCTTTGACCATTGAATCCAATCAATTAGAGACATCTAGATTTTTAATTTTTTGCATTTTCTTCTTTTTACTTTTATTTTCAATTTCGTTTTTCTTTTTTTATTTTTCTTTTATTTTTAGTTTTTAGTTTAATTTTCAGATTTTTTTTTCCTTTTAGGACATTGCACGCTGGCCGAATCATCCCTACAGAGATCCCTGAGGATTACAAGTAGGAGAGAACAATTCGCTTCCACATCACTGATAATGACCAATCATAGTCCTTCCTCAAGTTATTCTAAAAGCGAAGAAGACTCATATTCGATCAACATGGATGACCCACCAAACGAACCAATTTACAACAATGGAGACAGATGATGTCTCGCTATTTTGTCCATATTCCGACCATACTTTGTTTTAAACCTGTGCCTAAAACTCTGAAGTCATGATTATTTCATTGAATATCTGTTGAATGTGGTACTGCTGCGCTTTTATTCTTATTTTGCAGGAAACGGGCGAAACAGAGGAAGAATCTGGATTCTGAAGGCTTATACACGGACCGTGCACCATCTGCATGCGGTCTGAACACCCTCTGCCCTACCACAGACTGAAGACACACGACCGTATACAACTCACTTCACCAGGACACAGGCACACGGTCCGTGCACCGCTGCATACGGACCTTGCATGGCATTTCTGGAAACAGAAACCAAAGATGGAAATTGGTGCCAGCTGGGGAAGGTCGCGAATTGAGGGCATTAAAGGGTCTCTCTGGGCAACAGAGAGGTCATTCTCATTTCTTAGGACAGAACCTAGGGTTTGTGATTGACGGCTTGGCTTGGAGAAGAAGAAGAAGAGAGGAGAAAATCGAGAGATTTGCGACGGATCTTCTTACTACTTCGAGTTTTACCATGAGCACTATCTTTATTATCTCTTTTATCTATTTTAGAACTATGTTTGAGTAGACTTTTAAGTTTCTAGGGTTGTGATGTAATCGAATGTTTTGTTTTGCATGTTAGTTATTGGATTCTTGTGTTGAAATTTGTGTTTGCTTGATTGTGTTTGATTTTAATTGCTTAGATTAAATTGTTTGATTTTTATTGGTTTACCACTAGATGCATGGCCACATCTAGAAGGTACTTTGGCCCTTATAATCTCTTAACCAAACTAAGTACATGAGGTAGGATTAGTGATCCGAAAGGTGAAACCAAGTAGTAGCCGACAGGTGAACATTTCCTCATATCGACGGATAGAGGTTACCTTTAGTATACCAAACAAGCAACTAGGTAATTCGGACCAATATACGACAGTTGAGGTCTAGAACCCGACGAGGGTAGATATTGCAATTCCATACCAAGTTAATGAACCAACAAACGACAGTTGAGGTTTAGAAACATTAGGTCTGGTCAGTAGAACCCTACACAAAGGAACAACATAAAGAAACAGTAACTGCTGCATTCACTCGGGGACCACACGGACCGTGTACGACAGTACCCGGCCCGTGTAGGACACTACACGGACCGGGTACCTCGAGGCAGAACTGAGATAAAGTCATAACCCTGGAAACACATTTTACTATTGATTAAAACCAAGTTAATTTACTTTCTTGCATTTAATTACTGTTATTGAATTGTTAGGACTATAAATACCCAAAACCAACTTTGCAGAGCTTCTAGAACTGAGTAAATCTAAGTAGAGTCTAGTCTGGTTTTCAACCGTCCTGTGGATCGATACCTGAATATACTGCTCGATAGGATTGTACACTTGCAATCTGAATCGAAAGGTGTAACCAAGATTTAAAAGGTATAGCTTGCTATACTGAAACTTTATGAATACGCTTTTGTGTGAACAACAGACGAGAAGGCAATGGTGATAATGAAGTTCATAATGCAGTAAGACTCAAACTTCTACGAGACTATTGCCGAATGTTCCTAACTCAGGTATAAACCCACCGACTGTTACGAACCATAATTTTGAGATCAAACCTGCTCTCATAAATATGGTTTCCCAACAGCAATTTGGAGGATATCCAAGCGAGGATCCACATCTTCACTTGTCAATCTTCCTTGGGATATGCGAGACGATAAAGATCAACAAAGTCACCGATAAAGCAATCAGGCTAAGGTTATTGCAATTTTCATTAAAAGATAATACGAGAGCATGGTTATTTTCTTTACCAGTCAACTCCATTGAAACTTGGGATCAATTTTTTAATATGTTTATTGCAAAATATTTTCCACCATCTAAAACCTCAAGATTTAGAAATGCAATTACCAATTTTGAACAAAGGAATGGTGAATCATTGTGTGAAGCATGTGATAGATATAAGGATATGTTAAGGTGTTGTTCACACTATGGTCTAGAAAGATAGCTGATTGTCCAAACTTTTTATAATGGTCTAAACCCTACCGATAGGTTGTCTATTGATGCTTCCGCAGGGGGAGCAATCATGAACAAGGAACCTGACGAGGTTACAACCTAATTGAAGAGATTGTAATCAACCAACACTACTGGATCCCTGAGCGAAAGAAACCAACTCCAACACCTGGCATGCACCGAGTAGATGAAATATCCATAATGAGTGCGAAGATTGATGCTTTGCAAGTAGCACTCAACAAGCAAACCAAGCAGCGAACGGTAGCAGCAGTCAATGCCGCAACAACATGTGGCTATTGTGGAGGAGCGCATGAGATGACCGAATGTATGAATGTGATGAAAATTGATGATGGAACAGAGCAAGTAAACGCCATCGACAACAGCTTTCGACCTTAGCCCGCCTACAATTTATACCATCCGAACAACCGAAACCATACAAATCTCTCATACGCAAATAATCAAAGACCTGCTGCACCTTAACAGAACTATCAGCCACAACCCAATTATCAACCAAGATACAATAATCCTCAACCGAATTACCAACCGAGGCAGTACAACCAACCACAGCAACCTGACGTCACATCACTAATGGAGAGATTCCTAGAGAAGCAAGACAAGGCTAACGCTGAAATCGCGCAAAAGATCGAATCCTTGACAAACCGCAACAAAGACTTAGAAGACCATGTCTCTAAGATGGCAAAAGAACTCTTTAACATCGCACGTGGAAAAGGCAAATTTCCAGGCCAACCGGAAGAAAATTCGAGAGAGTCTTGCAAAAGCATAACATTAAGGAGCGGTACAGCTTACAAGGGACCTCCTATGCCCGATCTAACTTCCGATGAGATGCATGCAGAGCCATCACATTCTGAGGAATACTAGCCGTAACAACCGGAGCCGCCCGTATTCAAATTGCAAGCCGACCCTATTGAGGAGCAGAATGACACCGTAGGTGGAGACGAATGACAAACCGAACCTGAATACACTGCATCACCACCCTACAAGTCACTGATCACTCAAAAGAGAGCAATGTTTCTTTTAATATTTATAAACTCGGAAATGCTATCGGTTCGGACTGCAAGCGCACAATCCTATCGAGTAGTATATTCGAGGTCGATCCACAGGGAATATTGGTTCAATGCTTTGAGCGATCGAATCACAATCTTTCGAAAGGCTAGACGAAATCTGAAAATTGAGAGATGTTGTTTTGATCAATGTAAATTATGAAGCAATTAAAAGTAATTAAAATAAAGATAGAGATGAGAATTCCTAGGGTTTCGGCACACCATTGCCACTCAATCCGCCTTGACAATATATTCCTATTGCGTCTGATTTCCTGTTGTTGTTTAATGAAAGACACCACATAGGTCACTGCGATTTATGTTACGCGAGAATGACAGATCTTTCACCGAGATTCTACATAGGACACTGCGATTTACCTTACGCAAATGTCTGATCTCTCAAATATCCCAAATTACTACACAGATCACTGCGATTTACTTTACGCAAGTGATGGAATTTGGTACGCATTTTGTTGGTCTGGTTTATGGTTTTCCCGCTAAGGTTTTCTTCACATAAACCTAATAGATCTCAACGAGGCTAATTCATACAAATAGTTTCTCTTACCATTAAAGTACTGTCACTACCCTAACGGACTCAAACTAGATCATTGAAATTAGATGAAGAGATAGTAAATCACAAAAGCATTTTGTTTCAACAACAAGAAATCATAATCAACAGAAATATATATATCAAAACATCAAGAGTAACAAGGTTTACTGCCTAGCCCTAAGAAAAGGAACTTAGCCGCGGAACGGCATTGTTACAAGCACTCCTCTCTTCTCACTTTAATCAAATCTAACCATAATTACAAAGATAATTAATCCTTCTGCCCAGGGGCCTTATATAGGAGTGTAGGGACGTGTAGAGGTTGAGTAGGGGCTAAGAAACTGATCTGGAAACAGCTGTCGGCAGTTATTCCCCAAGAGACGCCTTCGGATACGGACCGTATTGGGCAATACGGTCCGTATTAGGACCTTGACGGTTAGGGTTTAATGCTCCCAGCGCTATCTTCTGGTCTGTGCTAGGCCTGGTCCGTATTAGGCAATACGGGCCGTAACAAAGACTTAGTCGATAAGCGTCGCTGATCCGATTGACCCGATTCTAGCTCCATTTGGTGAAAATAGTCCCAAAACCTGTTTTCTGCAATAAAACATAAAGAAGGGTGACAGTAACCTTTTTCTCTAATTAATTAAACATAAATGTGAGAAAATATGCAAAACCTAAGCCAAAACCCTGCGTAAATCATCGTTATTTTGACTCTGATCACGCCTTCCAACTTGAATTGTTGCTTGTCCTCAAGCAACGACATCCCAGCTGGTCAAATATTCGGTCTAGGTAAAACCATACAATCTCAAGGTCTTGTTAAAAATCAAATTAGGGCTTAGGTTTGGTACAATTGGCATGACAATAAAAATTTAGAACTTAAAAATATTCATGACCTCTCCCTTAAACAATTTATTCACCTCATGATTAACCTTATGATGCTTACCCTAGAAAAATTATCATCAAACAATTTATTTCACAAATATCCTTAAATTTGAGAGTATTAATTTTCCCTTCGATTATAAATGGATCCCTTCCAATCAATAGGAATTCTAATGATATAAATTTTGATTTTCCTTCCCAATCGATTGGAGCAAAGTATGACAACGAAGTGTGTTGGTACTTGTGACTATTTTTTGAAAAATTAAATATATATTTGGGAGGTTCTCTCGAGCCTATTGGTAACCAGTCTTGCGTAGGCACCCGTACTCTTTTTATCCTCCATCTTTTATTCTATTTTTTTTTCTTTTTCTTTTTCTGATTTTTCTATTTTTTCTATTTTTTGGATTTTTCTCATTTCTGATTTTTTTGTATTTTTCTTTTTTTTCTGAAAAATAAAATATTTTTATGTCACAAGCACCATGATTACACACAATTCCAAGTATTCATTCATACGAGAAATTATTGCATAGTTTCGCTAGGGGTCTATCTATAATAAATGGGTATTCTAAAACACTATCAAGTTTAAAAGACTTTGCAAAAATAAATTACTCAACAATAAAAATTCTAGGGTTTGCGATTTTTGGTCAACATTCATGGTTAGCAATTAATTGTTCACTTTGAGATCACTAATTATTTTTAAAATTCTGAATTTTTGGTATCATGGCCAATTGTCTAAACCTTAGTCTAATTCAATTTTAAACAATTCCTATTTGATTAACCTACTCCTAGGTAAAAATAAAAAATGCAAGCTAGCTAAAAAGCTCAATCTAATCATTCTAGGATTTTTGGTAAAGCCTCTAACCCTAGTCAAAAATTGAGTAAAACTACTAGCACCTAAGAATTTAAAAATGCGAAAAATTTAAAGATATATGGTCAATTTACCTCCTACCCCCGAATAAAATTGAGCATTGTCCCCAATGCTCGAGAGATAAAAATATAGGAAGTAATTAAGTAAAAAGACCGGGGAAAGATACAACTCACTGCACCTCAATCCTGAGGTGGTGGAGGTGGTGGTGGGCGCTGGATCTCCTCATAGAATGATGGGTCGAAGAGTCCGTATGGTGGTGGCTGGTATGGTAAACCGGTGGTGAGGGCATGCTGGTAGTACTACTGTGACATGTAGCGGGCCTACTGTGCCTCCCGCCTGTTGTTGGCAGCGTACCCTCGTAGCTCGTCCATGCCCTGACGAACCTGGCTTGCATAGTGACGTGTCTCGTCACACTGCTGGTCAAGCCGGGTATAAGTGGTCCTGGTGTTGATGGAGAAACTCTCCATGTTCGCGTTGACTCTTTGGACGGCTTGGAGAACTCGGTTGTATCCACTTTGAGGGGCATCAGATGGTCCCGCCCCTTGTCGCGCTGCTTCTGCTGCGAGCGCCTCTTGCCGAGCCATTTGCTCATTTGCCGCCATTTATTGCATGTATGCGACGGCTGCTGCGGTTTTAGCCCTGTCCTCTTCTTCAACCTCGGCCTCTAGGGCCTCGAAATCAACCTCATCATTGCTTTCTTGAGCGGCCTGTCTGCCGCTAGGGGCCACTTGCCTCCATTTTTGTTGATTTTTGAGAGGTAGCGGCTTGCAAGGCATTTGAACCCTCCTGCTTTCGATGTGGTATAGGTATGGCTCGGGAGGTCTGCCGCTAATCATTCTCATCGCGGTGAGGCACTCGATATCTAAGAATCTCATGCCAGTGCCTTCTTTCAAGAAATCCACCTCGAGTCTGAGTTGCCGAGCGAGGATTGTTGCGATGGCACCAATGGAGATGTTTCCTTTGCCCCTTTTGTTTTGGCCAATCGAGTGGATGTGGTTGCAGAGGAAGTGGCCGATGTGCGGAGGCTCTTCCGGTGTGATGAGCATACATTTGAGGATGTACAGCTCGGGGAAGGTGACTTTCGCACAGGTCTCACCTCGAGCGAAAAGAGAGTTGCTGAGAGCCGCTTGCATGTAACGGAGTACTGCATGGACAATGTGGCTGGCGACTCTCGGATCACTGATACGGTCATTGGTGATCATCTTCCAAAAATTCCTATCGTCATTGTATGCTTGTACGCCCTCATCCTTAAAGCCAAAGAGGTCGCAGAAATCATGCATCGACATCTCCTGCTCTATATTCATCAGTTGAAACTTGATGATTTCATTTTCGGAGGAGAAGGTGGCAATGAACTCGCGGGTGAGGTCGTCATAGACCGGGACATCTACCAGCTTGTTGAGAAAGTCCCAGATGTGAACCCTTTTTGCTAGGGTTTTGAATTGGGCGAGGAGGCCGAGCTCTTGAAGGGTTTCGATATGAATGGCCTTGTGGTTGATGATTTTGTTGTCTTCCAACTTTTCAAAGACTCTGGCGTGTGCTCTGGAGGTGAATTTGATATCCAGGGGGTTATATTGTTGCTCCTCTATTGGTTGTGGTTCGTTTTGAGGAGGAGATTCCGGCAATTCTTCTCGTTCGGGGCTCTAATCGGGTGTTTCAGGTGGTGGATTTTGAGAAGAAGACTCCCCCCTCTTCTTCTTGCCTTTACCTGTCAAAGCTTTGAGAAGACCTCGTGTTTTTGGGGCCATTTGTGGTAATTACCAGCCTCTGTTACGGACCGTATTAAGCTAATACGGACTGGATACGGACCTGGGTGCTGGTGGAGAATGGCCAAGTACAGGACTCAATACGGACCGTATTGACAGATACGGACCGTATTATACTGGTACTGGTTCTGGTAAAAACTGAAAAACCCTAATTTTTTTTTTTCGTGATTTTTGGTATTTAGACTAGATCTAGAAGGGAAAACAACTCTAAAACTAAATTACAAAGAGAAATAAAAGACTAATTTTAAGAAATTGAAATTAAAATCGAAAAATAAGGGAGAAAAGGGGAAGAACCGCAAATGGTGAAGATCAAAGGTGCTCACGGCGGATACGGGTCAGATACGGCCCGTATTAGAGATCGGCGTGAGTGGAGTTGGTCTCTCTTGGCGGCCGGTGGTGTCGGCAAGGGTGAGTTCGGGTTTTGCAAGAAAGAGGAGGAGGTGAAGAGAAAGGAGGAAGAGAGATGAAGAGAAGAGGAGAAGAGAAACGGGAGAGGGGGCTCAAAATAGAAAAACCTCTAATTTGAACGGTTACCTAACTTCGCGCCCCTTCGTTAACGGGTTTTAATTTCTCAGATCGGTTTTGATTACGGACCGTATTGGCTGATACGGTCCGTATCCGATCCAAAATTTTTGATCCCGATAACTGTTTCTAACTCTTCCTCTGGATACGGTCCGTATTGGCTGATACGGGCCGTATTTTCTGCTGTCTTCCTTTTTCTTCCAATTCCTGCTCCGTATTCACTGTCCTAGTCCGTACTGGCTGATACGGTCAGTGACAGAGAATACTTTCTTGACTTTTCCAATGTTTTTAACCGAGCTCTTCCTCTAGCATGTTCACCTGGTCATGAAAAATGAGTGGATGTGATTCGTTCCCCAGTTAAAGTCCTAATTAAACTAAAAATAAATGTTTGTACGAAAATATAAATGTGGCCGTGGGTTGCCTCCCAAGAAGCGCTTGTTTAAAGTCGTTAGCTTGACTTTGTGTCGCATCAGTTTCTTCCGGATGTCCTCCCGTCAATGCAAGGGGGTTGCTTGTCGGGTGGTTTGCCTTCAACGTCATCTGTGGTCTCATCATCACTGCCCTTCTCGAAGAAGTCGGTTGGTGTTTGCGGTCGGGGATCGAATGCCAGACTCACACCGAGTACTACTTCAACTTCGTCCAGTCTTTGAGAAATTGCATCGAGTTCTTCGCGTAGGTTTTTGATTAATGCAAGGGCTAAGAGAGAATAATTCCTGTTGTTTGCGATATTAGGGCTCTTGTTCAGATCATCGGTTTGTGTTGTCAAGGAAGTTGGATGGATCTGACCGTCATCTTGTACAATGAACAATCTCTCCATTTCTGCTTCGTGCATCATTTCTTCGATGTCTTCAAATTCATCCATTCGCAATTCATCATTGCCATACTCGTCCGCTGTTTCCAAATTGTAGACAAGATTTATGTCAGGTGGGACTTTGGTTTCATTCATGTTGAAGATCATTTTGTTCTCGCCAACATTAAGTGAAATCTTCCCATTCCTAACATCGATCATTGCCCCACAAGTGGCGAGGAATGGCCTTCCAAGGATGATCGGAATCTGCTCATCTTCTTCCATATCAACTACCACAAAATCTGCTGGTATCCAGAATTTACCAACTTTGATTGGGATATCAAGCAACATTCCTTCAGGATATCGAATTGATCGGTCAGCTAGTTGCAATGAGATCCGTGTTGGTGATAGGTCTCCACATTCCAATTTATCAAATACTACCTTAGGCATCAAACTCACACTTGCTCCTAGATCACACAAAGCTCTCTTAAAATCGGTTGTGCCAATAGTGCATGGTATCGAGAAGCTTCCCGGATCTTTTAACTTCGTTGGTAATTTGCTTTGCACGAGCGCACTACACTCCAGATTGAGCGGAACTGTTGAGAGTTCTTGGAGCCTACTTCGGTTTGAAAGAATCTCCTTCAGAAATTTAGCATACGAGGGTATGCTTGCAATTGCTTCAGTGAAGGGGATTGTGACTTGTAATTGCTTGAGTGTCTCCATGAATCTCGCAAATTGCTGCTCCATCTTGTGCTTGGCAGGCCTTGGAGGGAATGGCAGAGGTGGCTTGTAGGGTGGTGGTGAAATGTATTCAGGTTCGGGTTGTCGCTCGTCTCCACCTACGGTGTCATTCAGCTCCTTAATAAGGTCTGTTTGCAGTTCGAATACGGGCAGCTCTGCTGGTTGCAGCTCGTATTCTTCGGAATGCGATGGCTCTGCATGCATCTCATCGGAAGTTTGATCGGGCATGGGAGGTCCCTGATAAGCTGTACCGCTCCTTAATGTTATGCTCTTGCAAGTCTCTCTCGGGTTTTCTTCCGGTTGGCCCGAAAATTTACCTTTTCTGCGTGTAATACTCGAGAGTTCTTTTGCCATCTTAGAGACATTGTCTTCTAAGTCTTTGTTGCGGTTTGTTAAGGATTCGATCTTTTGCGCGATTTCGGCGTTAGCCTTGTCTTGCTTCTCTAGGAATCTCTCCATTAAAGATGTGATGTCAGGTTGCTGTGGTTGATTGTATTGCCTTGGTTGATAATTCTGTTGAGGATTGTTGTATCTCGGTTGATAATTGGGCTGTGGTTGATAGTTCTGTTGGGGTGCAGCAGGCCTTTGATTGTTTGCGTATGAGAGATTTGGATGGTTTCGGTTGTTCGGATGGTATGTATTGTAAGCGGGCTGAGGTCGAAAGCTGTTGTCGATTGCGTTTGCTTGCTCCATTTCTTCCTCAGTTTCTGTCACATTCATACATTCGGTCATCTCATGCGCTCCTCCACAATAGCCACATGCTGTTGCGGCATTGACTGCTGCTACCGTTCGCTGCTTGGTTTGCTTGTTGAGTGCCATCTGCAAAGCATCAATCTTTGCGCTCAGCATGGATATATCATCTACTCGGTGCATGCCAGGTGTTGGAGTTGGCTTTAGGGATCCAGTAGTGTTGGTTGATTGCAATCTCTTCAATTAGGTTGTAAGCCTCGTCAGGTTCCTTGTTCATGATTGCTCCTCCTACGGAAGCATCAATAGACAACCTATCGGTAGGGTTTTGACCATTATAAAAAGTTTGGACAATCAACCATCTTTCTAGACCATGATGTGGACAACACCTTAACATATTCTTATATCTATCCCATGCCTCACACAATGTTTCACCATCCCTTTCAAAATTAGTAATTGCATTTCTAAACCTCAAAGTTTTGGATGGTGGGAAATATTTTGCAATAAACACATTAAACAATTGGTCCCAAGTTTGAATGGAATTGGCCGGTAAGGAAAACAACCATGCTCTTGCTTTATCTTTTAATGAGAATTGAAATAGCCTTAGCCTGATTGCTTCATCGGTAACTCCGTTGATCTTTATCGTCTCGCATATCCCTAGGAAAATTGACAAATGAAGATGCGGATCTTCATGTGGAAATCCTCCAAATTGCTGTTATGAAACCATATTTATGAGAGCAGGTTTGATCTCAAAATTACGGTTCGTAACAGTTGGCGGGTTTATACTAGAATTAGGATCATTCGCGCGCGGTACGCAATAGTCTCGTAGAAGTTTAGGTCTTGCTGCATCGTGAACTTCATTATCACCATTGTTTTGTCTTCCATTGTTGATCGGTTCGTTCGGTGGAATATTCATGTTGATCGAATCTGAGTCTTCTTCGCTTTCAGAATTACTCGATGAAGAACTATGATTGGTTCTTATCGGTGATGTGGAAGCGAATTGTCCTCTCCTACTAGCAATCCTCTCGGATCTTCGTACGGATGATTCGGCCAGCGTGCAGTTTCCTAAAAAGAAAAGAAAATCTGAAAATCAAACTAAAAACTGAAAATAAAAATGAAATAAAAATAAAAACGAAATTAAAATTAAAAGAAAAATGAAAATGCAGAAAATAAAAAGAAATCTAGGCGTTTCTAATTAATTGGATTCAATGGTCAAAGCAATGACGTCTCGCGAGGCCTTGCACAATGAACCATTATTCCCCGGCAACGGCGCCAAAAAGCTTGATCACTCAAAAGAGAACAATGTTTCTTTTAATATTTATAAACTAGGAAATGCTATCGGTTCGGACTGCAAGCGCACAATCCTATCGAGTAGTATATTCGAGGTCGATCCACAGGGAATATTGGTTCAATGCTTTGAGCGATCGAATCACAATCTTTCGAAAAGCTAGACAAAATCTGAAAATTGAGAGATGTTGTTTTGATCAATGTAAATTAGGAAGCAATTAAAAGTAATTAAAATAAAGATAGAGATGAGAATTCCTAGGGTTTCGGCACACCATTGTCACTCAATCTGCCTTGACAATATATTCCTGTTGCGTCTGATTTTCTGTTGTTGTTTAATGAAAGACACCACATAGGTCACTGCGATTTATGTTACGCGAGAATGACAGATCTTTCACCGAGATTCTACATAGGACACTGCGATTTACCTTACGCAAATGTCTGATCTCTCAAATACCCCAAATTACTACACAGATCACTGCGATTTACTTTACGCAAGTGATGGAATTTGGTACGCATTTTGTTGGTCTGGTTTATGGTTTTCCCGCTAAGGTTTTCTTCACATAAACCTAATAGATCTCAACGAGGCTAATTCATACAAATAGTTTCTCTTACCATTAAAGTACTGTCACTACCCTAACGGACTCAAACTAGATCATTGAAGTTAGATGAAGAGATAGTAAATCACAAAAGCATTTTGTTTCAACAACAAGAAATCATAATCAACAGAAATATATATATCAAAACATCAAGAGTAACAAGGTTTACTGCCTAGTGATATCTCGTTATTTTATCTACATTCCGACCGAACTGTGCATTAAAACCTGTGTCTAAAACCCATAAAAATGCGTGTATTACATTGAATACCTATAGGATATGGTACTGCTCTCTCTCTTTCATTGTTGCAGGAAACGGGCGAAAAAGATGAAGGATCTGGAATCTGAAGGATGATACACGGTCCGTGCACCTTTGCATGCGGACCGTACACATCTCGCCCAACCATTGACTGAAGACACGAATCTCTAATTCATCGGAACACAGGCACACGGTCCGTATATTTTTGTGTGCGGACCGTACACAGCAAATATGGAAACAGAACCCAGAGTTGGAAACAGAGCCAGCTGGGGAAGTCGCGAATGGAAGGCTTTAAAAGGGGATCTCTCTCTCCGAAAAAGGGCATTCTGGATCTGAAGAGCAAGACCTAGGGCAGAGAAGCGACGGCTGGACTTGGAGAAGAGGAAAGCGGAGGAAATCGAGAGATTTGCGACGTCTCTTCTTGAATCTTCGAGTTTTGTCATGAACTTCTCATTTATTTCTTGTTTTATTTTCTGTTTCTCTATGCTTGAGTAGATCTCTTTGTTTCTAGGGTTAAGATGTAGTTGAATGCTTTGTTTTACTTGCTAGTTATTGGAATTTGTATTGAATCTTGTGCTTGTTTGTTGAGTAGTATTTTATTGCTTAGATGAACTTGTTTGAATTGATTAGTTTATCGTTAGATGTATGGCCACATCTAGATGGTATTCCAAGGCTTTGATATTCTTCCGACCAATCTAAGTATTTGAGATAGGTTTGTGAACCGAAAGGTGAAACCAAATGGTAGCCGAAAGGTGAAGTTTTCCTCGTATCGAGAGATCGAGGTTATCTTTAGTAAACCAACGAACAACTTAGGATAATTGAACCAATAAACGAAAGTTGAAGTTTAAGAACCCTAAGAAGGTATAAATTGTGTTTCGTACCAAGCAATTAAGCCAATAAACGAGAGTTGAGGAGTATTGACTTAGGTACGACCAAAATAACTTTGCACAGGAATTCGATTCAGAAACCAATAACTTGCTGTATCAACTCGAGGGCTACACGGACCGTGTATGAAAGTACACGGCCCGTGCACATTATATACGGCCCGTGCATGAGAGTGCACGGACCGGGCACTTGAGACAAGGCTGAGACGAAGTCGAAAACCCTAGGAACCCCTTTTTATTCATTCAAAACCTTTCAACAATCTACTTTGCTATTTTAAGTACTGTCATTGAACTTAGGACTTTAAACAAAACCAAAACCAACCTTTTGCAGACTTCTAGAGTTTTTATATAATCTAAGTAGAATCCGATTTACTTTAACCGTCCCTGTGTTCGATACCCGATAATATACTATGTGCTAGGATTGTATACTTGCGATCTGAACCAAGAGTGTATTTAAAGGTTAAAAGGTACAGCTTGCTGTACCGAAACTTTGTACTATACCTTTTTGGTGTAACACCTAGCCCTAAGAAAAGGAACTTAGCTGCGGAACGGCATTGTTACAAGCACTCCTCTCTTCTCACTTTAATCAAATCTAACCCTAATTACAAAGATAACTAATCCTTCTGCCCAGGGGCCTTATATAGGAGTGGAGGGACGTGTGGAGGTTGAGTAGAGGCTAAGAAACTGATCTGGAAACAGCTGTCGGCAGTTATTCCCCAAGAGACGCCTTCGGATATGGACCGTATTAGGCAATACGGTCCGTATTAGGACCTTGACGGTTAGGGTTTAATGCTCCCAGCGCTATCTTCTGGTATGTGCTAGGCCTGGTCCGTATTAGGCAATACGGGCCGTAACAAAGACTTAGTCGATGAGCGTCGCTGATCCGATTGACCCGACTCTAGCTTCATTTGGTGTAAAATAGTCCCAAACCTGTTTTCTGCAATAAAACATAAAGAAGGGTGACAGTAGCCTTTTTCTCTAATTAATTAAACATAAGTGTGAGAAAATATGCAAAACCTAAGCCAAAACCCTACGTAAATCATCATTATTTTGACTCTGATCAGCCACCTCTGCCATTCCCTCCAAGGCCAGCCAAGCATAAGATGGAGCAACAATTCACGAGATTCATGGAGACACTCAAGCAACTACAAGTCACTATCCCCTCACTGAGGCAATTACAAGCATACCCTCGTATGCTAAATTTCTGAAGGAGATTCTTTTAAATCGCAATAGACTCCAAGAATTCTCAACAGTTCCGCTCAATCTGGAATGTAGTGCGCTCGTACAAAGCAAATTACCAACTAAGTTGAAAGATCCGGGAAGCTTCTCGATACCATGCACCATTGGCATAACAGACTTCAAGAGAGGTTTTTGTGACTTGGGAGCAAGTGTTTAATGCCAAAGGTGGTATTTGACAATTGTAATGTGGAGAACTATCACCAACGCGAATCTCATTGCAACTCACTGACCGATCAATTCGATATCCTGAAGGAGTGTTGCTGGATGTCCCAATCAAAGTTGGTAAATTCTGGATACCAGCAGATTTTGTGGTAGTTGATATGGAAGAAGACGAGCAAATTCCAATCATCCTTGGAAGGCCATTCCTAGCCACATGTGGAGCAATGATTGATGTTAGGAATGGGAAGATCTCATTAAATGTTGGTGAAAACAAGATGATCTTCAACATGAATGAAACCTTCGATATTCCTCCTGACATCAATCTTGTCTACAATTTGGAAACAGTGGACGAGTCTGGCGATGATGAATTGCGATTGGATGAACTAGAAGACATCAGAGAAATGATGTGCGTAGCAGAGATGGAGAGATTGTTCAACATACAAGATGACAGTCAGACCCATCCAACCTCCGTGACAACACAAACTGATGGTCTGAATAAAAATCCTAATATCGCCAATAATAGGAATTATTCTCTTTTAGCCCTCGCATTGATTAAGAACCTCCGCGAATAACTCAATGCAATTTCTCAAAGACTGGATGAGGTTGAATCAGTACTCAACACGAGTCTGGTATTCCACTCCGGACTTCAAACACCAACCGATTTCTTCGAAAAGGGCGCTGATAACAAGACCACATACCACATTGAAGGCAATCCCCCGGACAAGCAACCCGCTTGCATTGTCAGGAGGACATCTGGAAGAAACTAGCACGAAACAAAGTCAAGCTAACGACTTTAAACAAGCGCTTCTTGGGAGGCAACCCAAGGCCACTTTTATATTTTCATAATTATTTATTTCTAGTTTATTTAGGACCTTAACAGAGAAACAACTCATATCCACCTTTTTCCTATGATCAGGTGAACATATCGGAGGAAGGACTCGATCAAAGACACCACGGAACACCTTTTTCCTATGATCAGATGAACATTTCTAGTTTATTTATCTCGATGTATGACTGGCTTGTGAGGAGTCTAAGGTCAGGTCACTATCTCACTCTACTGAATGAGGCAGGGAAGAAAGGATGCTTAGCTATTGAAAGAAAGAACCATTCCTTTAATGGGACTGCAAAAGGGAGCTATCGAGAACAAGAAGTTAGGAAATCTTGCAAACAACCCTCGCCAATTCCATCTTCGCAAGAGGCGAGACTTCATCCAAAGTGACTCTCCCCGAGCTCTATCTTCTCAAGTGCCTGATCGAGCCCACACCGGTGCGACCTCACCTCGGTCATCTCTTCTGCAAGCACATCCATGAAGCCGCACATGCCAAGAAAAATGGTGGCAACATCTCATCGGGTTCGTGGCTACAATCTTGGCCGAACATCTCGCCTTGCAGATTGACCATCTCCAGGAGGCAAGCGGACTCACGCGCATTGACATCCCGTGCCTCCAAGCCATGAAATTTGTCACCGGCCACTATCCGGGACCCTACTTCTACAACTCACCAAGGGGAAGCCTCCAATTCCCCTTCACACATCTTAATCTCCGAAGTAGGTCCTCCTGGAAGATGGCCTGTCCGGCGAGCCCGACATATGAGCCCCCTCAGGATTACATTGAGGTAATCAAGGGACAAGCCGAAGTGCAAAATCAGGCAAATGTCGACAGGCAACAAAGACATGAGGAGGAGCCGTCTTTTGATGCGCATAGGAGAGCAGGCGCATCGGCTGCTAGAGCCGAGTCTTCAGGGGCGGCACCATCTGATGCCCCTACAAGCGAGTATGATCAGTTCATCCAAATGGTACAATGGATGAATTTGAATCTTACTGATCTCACCACACAAACGCGAGAGACCACCCAGCGAATGGAGCAGAACATCTCCTCACTTCACCAAGAGGTCGATCAAGTCCGAAACAGTATGGAGGAGATCCGGAGGAGCATTGACGAGAGCAGGCGCGAGATCCAGCAATCGCGCTACCTCAACCAACAGTACTATCAGTTCACCCTCGACTCCGGATTCCAGTACCAGCCACCGCCCTACGGGCTCTTCGACCCATCATTTTATGAGGAGATCCATCGTCCACCACCACCTCCACCACCTCAGGATTGAGGTGCAGTGAGTTGTATCTTTCCCTCGGTCTTTTTACTTTATTACTTCCTTTATTTTTATCTCTCGAGCATTGGGGACAATGCTCAATTTTATTCGGGGGGTAGGAGGTAAATTGACCATGTATCTTTAAATTTTTCGCATTTTCATTTTTTTAGGTGCTAGTAGTTTTACTCAATTTTTGACTAGGGTTGGAGGCTTTACCAAAAATCCTAGGATGATCAATTGAGCTTTTTAGCTAGCTTGCATTCTAATTTCATAGGAGTAGGTTAATCAAATAAGGAATTGTTTTGAATTGAGTTAGGCTAGGGTTTAGACAATTGGCCATGATACCAAAAATTCGGAATTTTTAAAATAATTAGTGACCTCAAAGTGAACAATTAATTGCTAACCATGAATGTTGACCAAAAACCGCAAACCTTAGAATTTTTATTGTTGAGTAATTTATTTTTGCAAAGTCTTTTAAGTTTGAAAGTGTTTTAGAATACCCATTTATTATAGATAGACCCCTAGCGAAACTATACAATAATTCTTTGTATAAATGAATACTTGGAATTGTGTGTAATCATGGTACTTGTGACACAAAAATATTTAATTTTCAGAAAAATACAAAAATATACAAAAAAAAAATCAGAAATGAGAAAAATAAAAAAAAATAGAAAAACTTAGAAAAATAAAAAAAATAGAATAAAAGATGGAGGATAAAAAAAGAGTACGGGTGCCTACACCTGGTTACCAATAGACTCGACAAAACCTCCCAAATTTTAATTTTGTGCATATTTAATTTTTCAAAAATATTCATCACAAGTACCAACATACTTAGTTGTCATACTTTGCTCCAATCAATTAGGAAGAAAAATCAAAATTTATATCATTAGAATTCCTATTGATTGGAAGGGATCCATTTATAATCAAAGGGGAAATTAATACTCTCAAATTTAGAGATATTTGTGAAATTAATGGTTTGATAATAATTCTTCTAAGGAATGCACAATGAGGTCAATCTTGGGGTTAATAAATTGCTCAAGGGAGAAGTCATCAATATTTTTGAAGTTCTAAATTTTTAATATCATGTCAATTTTACCAAGCCCAAGTTCTAATTTAATTTAAAGCAATTTCTTAAGATTATATGGTTTAACCTAGACCGGACCTTTGACTAGCTGGGATGTCGTTGCTTGAGGACAAGCAACAATTCAAGTTGGGAGGTGTGATCAGAGTCAAAATGATGATGAATTACGTAGGATTTTGGCTTAGATTTTGCATATTATCTCACACTTATGTTTAATTAATTAGAGGAAAAGGCTACTGTCACCCTTCTTTATATTTTATTATAGAAAACAGGTTTTGGGGCTATTTTACTTCAAATGGAGCAAGAATCGGGTCAATCGGATAAGCGATGCTCATCGACTAAGTCTCTGTTATGGCCCGTACTCATCTAATACGGACCCAGCCGGATACGGACCAGGAGATGGCGGAATACGCATTAAACCCTTCAGCGACATGGTCTCAATACAGACCATATCACCTAATACGGTCAGTAACCAAGGCGCTTCTTGGGGAATAACTGCCAACAGCTGTGTCCAGACCTTCTTTCTTGGCCTCCACTCAACTCCAGACGTCCCTCCACTCCTATATAAGCACCCTGGACAGAATAGTTTAGTATCTTTGTAATTTGGGTTAGATTTGATTAAGTGAGAAAGAGAGGAGTGATTGTAACAATGCCGTTCCGCGGCTAAGTTCTTTTCTTAGGGGCTAGGCAGTAAACCTTGTTACTCTTGATGCTTTGATATATATATTTTCTGTTGATTATGATTTCTTGTTGTTTAATCGAAATGCTTTTGTGATTTATTATCTCTTCATCTAAATTTGATGATCTAGTTTAATCTATTAGGGTAGTGACAGTACTTTAATGGTAAGAGAAACTATGTTGCACGAGTTAGCCTCGTTGGGATTCATTAGATTTATGTGAAGAAAACCTTAGCGGGGAAACCATAAATCGGAACAACAAAATGCGAACCAAGTTCTATCATTTGCGTAAGATAAATCGCAGTGATCTGTGTAGTAACTTGTGTATTTAAGAGATCAGTCATTTGCGTAAGATAACTCGCAGTGTCCTATGTAGAATCTCGATGAAAGATCTGTCATTCTTGCGTAAGATAACTCGCAGTGACCTATGTGGTGTCTTTCATAAAACAACAACAGGAAATCAGACCCGACAGAAGTAGAATATCAAAGTGGATTGAGTAGCAATGGTGTGCTAAAACCCTAGGAATTCTCATCTCTATCTTTATTTTAATTACTTTTAATTGCTTCCAAATTTACATTGATCACAACTTTAACTCTCAATTTTCAGATTTCGTCTGGCCTTTTGAAAGATTGTGATTTGATCGCTCAAGACTCTAAACCAATATTCCCTGTGGATCGACCTCGAATATACTACTCGATAGGATTGTGCGCTTGTAGTCCGAACCGATAGCACTTTTGAGTTTATAAATTTTAAAAGAAAACATCGCTCTCTTTTGAGTGATCATTATTCCCCAAAGGGCACCTTGGTTACGGACCGTATTAGGTGATACGGTCCGTATTGAGATCATGTCGCTGAAGGGTTTAATGCGTATTGCGCTATCTCCTGGTCCTTATCCGACTAGGTCCGTATTAGGCAATATGGGTCGTAACAGAGCCTTAGTGGATAAGCGTCGCTTATCCGATTGACCCAATTCTTGCTCCATTCGGTGTAAAATAGTCCCAAAACCTATTTTCTGTGATAAAACATAAAGAAGGGTGACAGTAGCCTTTTTCTATAATTAATTAAACATAAGTGTGAGATAATATGCAAAACCTAAGCCAAAACCCTACATAATTCATCATTATTTTGACTCTGATCAACGGTCCGCATGCAGATGGTGCACGGTCTGTGTATAAGCCTTCAGATTCCAAATTCTTCCTTTGTTTCCCCCCGTTTCCTGCATAATAAGAATAAATGCACAGCAGTACCACATCCTACAGATATTCAATGAAATAAACACAATTTTAGAGTTTTAGGCATAGGTTTTAATGAAAGGTTCGGTCGGAATATAGATAAAATAGCGAGATATCAAATCCCCCCAAGCTGAAATCTTGCTTGTCCTTAAGCAAAAATCCCAACTTAGACATCGGGCTGGTCTTTAGGCTTACCTAAATGCAAATTAAGTTCCTAAATGCGAAAAATTCACATGATCTTGCTATTATTAAGAACTCTGAGATCATTTTGGATGACAATTTGGACTTTTCTTGATCAATTTTGATTCACCCCACAACTTGACTAATCAAACTTCATATTCCGAGATGCTTTAGTATTTGCAAAAACTAATCACTTGAATTGATCAATATTTCATTCTTTTACCGAAACTATGCCCTCATTTGTGGTGATTTTTCATTTTTCGCCCCCCCCCCCAAGCTTGGAACAACTTAGGTCAGAAAGTTATGGACCTCATTTGTTGATATCATGCAGATTTCAATTTTTCTCTCTTTTGTTTGTTGCTTCAAGTTTTATGACACTTTAATCTTTATCCTTAGTACAAAACTGGCTAGTTATAGGTGGTTAACCATACCCAACCGTTTTAATTCAAAAGTGCATTTTGCATGCTCTTAGTTCAACCCTTCCATGACACGAGCTCACACTTGTGATATAAACTCGGCCACTTTATCGGGCAAACTAGCGGAGCAGAGTGTCGAAGACTCATTACCATAAGTACGTCATGTCACCGTAACATAGGTAAGCAGAGTCCTAATTATTCTCAAAAAAATTCAATTTAACCATTTTTCAACAATTTTTGCAAAGATATCATGAATACACACATCCAAAGGTATTATTTCATACCGATGGATATCCCAATCTTTTTATTGTTTAAAATTCCAAATTCCCTATTTTAAAAGGCACAATTCGGTTTCAAAAATGCTTTTTCAATACAATTCAATCTTTCATTTTTTTCAAAATCTCAAAACATCACATCCTATGCAATTCTTTGATCAAATATGGAGTTATTTCCAACTTTTCAAGGTCATCCAAATTACAACCAAATTTTTTCACAAAAGTCCCTAACTCTAGCAATCACACAAATTTATCGTCTAAAAGTGCAAGAAAAAGTAAACATGACCTACATGCAAAGAGTTCCCCCCCCAAGCTTAGTCCGAGCATTGTCCTCAATGCTTCAAGACAGATATATAGAAAAAGGCAAAGTCTGGGAAAGGAAAGAAAACCTGATCAGTGGTCTGGTCGGCTCGAGCCGGGGTAGTATCCGAATTCGTCATAGAACCTCCAATCGCACAGCTCATCCTCAATCGCTCTGATCCACCCACCATACTATCTCATCTGCGCATCGAACTCACCAAGGTGCTCGGTGTTACGGGTGGTCCTGTACATGCATGTGGCTGGGTTCGCACCTGTCAGCTTCTCGATCAAGTCCCTGATCATAGTTTGCTGAGCTTTCAAATCCTCCAAGAGTCTAGCGGTACGATCCGGGTCGAGGTTGGCTGTGAGGGGTTTTAGTTCTTGTTTGGCCTGCTGATGTCTCATTATTTGACCTATAAATCCGACCAATTTCTGTACCAAAATCTGTGTTTTAAACCACCAAATCGTGTCTTTTACATTGAATATCTATTGAATATCTATAGAATGTGGTACTGCTGCGTTTTCATTCTTACTTTGCAGAAAACGAGCAAAATCAGGGAAGATTGTGAGTTCTGGAACCCTACACGCGGGCCGCGCCACATCCGAAGCGGGACGCATCAAACCCTGACGCGACCACAGACGCGATCTCTATTTACACACGCGAGGAACACAGACACGCGGGTCGCGTGAGACTATTCCGGAAACAAAACAGAAAAGGAAACAGAGGCTCAATGAAGGAAAGGTCGGCCAGAAGGGCTATATCAGGGGATTCCTTGCTACAAGGGGAGGCATTCTATTCTTTATTCTGCATTTTTAGAGAGCTAGAGACAGATTCTAGGGTTTGGACTTGACGGCTAGCTTGGAGACGAAGTTGAGAAGCGAAAGACGAAAGTTCTTCACGGATCTTCTTTGTATTTCGGGTTTTGTCATGACTATTTCATCTATCATTTGTATTGCTTGCTTTTTGACTATGTGTGATTAGTTTACTTAATTTGTAGGGTTACGATGTAGTTTGATACTTTGTTTTGTATGCATGTTGTTTGAATTTGTGTTGAATGTTAGTGTTTAATTGTTTGAGTAGTATTTTAATTGCTTTGTTGAAGTTGATTGAATGATTCTTGATTGTCTACTGTTAGATGTCTATAGCATCTTTTCTAGTACTTTGGCCTTGATGTTTCTCTCAACTAAACTTAGTATTTGAGGTAGGTTTACGAGCCGTGAGGCGAGACCAAATAGTAACTGAGAGGTGAACTTTTTCACTTATCGAGAGGTAGTGGTTACCTTTAGTAAACCGGACAATTAACTTAGATTAAAAACCTAAGAAGGTGAAATTGCATTTCCAATACCAAGTTTATTAAACCAACAAACGAGAGTTGAGGTTTAGGAACATTAGGTTCGGTCAATGAATCCTTACACCAAATAACAACGCAAAAACAGACAACTGCTACATTTACTCGAGGTCCACGGGGGCTGTGTATGAGAGTACGCGGGTCGCGTCTTCCATGAGGACTGCGTATGAAAATACGCGGGTCGTGTGAGTGGTACCGAGAGGCAAGGTTGATAATGAAATCGAAAACCCTGGAAACGCTTTTCTCTATCAGATAAAAACCAAATTTTACTTTCTATCATTTTAATTAATTCTGTCATTACTGAACTTACGAAATTAAACAAACCAAACCAACCTTTTCCAACTTCTAGTACCTAATTGATTTAAGTAGAGTCCAGATTTG
Source organism: Carex littledalei (assembly GCA_011114355.1). Lineage (NCBI taxonomy): Eukaryota > Viridiplantae > Streptophyta > Magnoliopsida > Poales > Cyperaceae > Carex > Carex littledalei. Next base: position 19,458,358 of record CM022079.1, read on the forward strand.
ATTTTGAACCGTCCTGTGGATCAATACTTGACTAAACTATACGATAGGATTGTGCACTTGCAGTCTAGTCGGAAGTTAATTCAAGGTTTAAAAGCTACAGCTTGCTGTAGTGAAACTTTGTGATACACTTTTGTGCGAACACCTGCTCTAGCTGAGCTTGTGCAAGGGCCGTGTGCTCCTTGCACGGTCTGTGTGCCTGCTTCTCAGATGGGGGTGCACGGGCCGTGTGTGGGGTATCCGGTCCATGTGCTAGTTCCACTGGGCTGTTTGTCAACACTTCTGTTGCATACGCCTTCTCTTGAGCACCTTTCTTCTCCTGCAATTCGGACAAATAATCAGGGTAATTTTTAAACGAGCTGCCGTATTACTCACGGAGTTGTCATTTAGCCAATTGATCAGCCATGTCGACCGCGCAGCATGTTTCTGGTTCAGATGAGTACTTCATAGCTTGGTTGAGATTAAACTGAACTTTCTCATCTCTAATCCGCAGGGTCAAAGTCCCCTCCTTCATATCCATTAGTGCCCCTGCTGTTCTGAGGAATGGCCATTCCAGTATGATTGGTACTTCTTTGTCCTCTTTCATTTCCATCACCACAAAGTCTACTGGAACAAAGAATTTACCGACTTGAATCGGCACATCTTCCACTATGCTGAGTGGTAATCTAACAGAGGAGTCTGCCAACTGCAGAGTTATTCGCATAGGTCTGAGCTCGCCTACACCTATGCGCTCGAAGATTGTGCGTGGCATGAGACTCACGCTGGCCCCTAAGTCACATAGGGCTTTCTTGATTGTGGCTTTCCCAATTATGCATGGAATGGAGAATTTACCAGGGTCTTCCATTTTGGGCGGGAGCTCGCTTCTCAAAATTGCACTGCACTGCTCTGTGAGTTTCACCGTCTCGTGCCCCCCCAAGCTTCGCTTGTTGGATAGGATGTCCTTGAGAAACTTGGCGTAGGTAGGCATTTGGGTCAAGGCTTCGGTGAATGGAATGGTGATGTGCAGTTGCTTGAGAACTTCAATGAACTTGGAGAATTGCTCATTAAGTTTGGATTCAGCCAGTCTCTGGGGAAAAGGAATAGGTGGCCGGTAGGGTGGTGGTTTGTCGGCTCCCTTCTTTCTCTGGTTATCAGGTTCTTTCTACACGGTCTGTGTACCATCTGTACGGTTCGTATGTGCGGTCGTGCGGGTTCTGTACGGTCAGACTGTTCATTCTCTTCAGGGGTCTGCACGGTCCATATGGAATTTGCACGGTCTGTGTGCTTGGCATTTGAATCAGTGGGCATGGCTGGTCCTTGATACTGGGTCCCACTTCGCAGAGTTATGGCCTTAGCCTCTCCTCTGGGGTTGACCTCTGGTTGGCTGGGTAGCCTCCCAGGTTGTGTTTGGCTTGAGGCGGCTTGGTGACCCATTTGCATCTCCGTCATCTTGTTCTGAGCAGCTAAACCGGCTAATTGAGCATTGATTGCTTGCATCTGCTCGAACATCATCTGGTTCATCTTTCCTTGCTCATGCATGAAATCACTCACAGCGGGAGCGATATATGGCTTGGAGGGACCGGATTGAGGTGCGCGGTTGTTCGAGTTGTTGAAAGATGCATTTTGGTAAAAGTTTTGGTTGTTGTTGTTGCTGCTCGAGGAATTGTTGAATGGGGCAGGGTTGTTTTGTTTCCACCTCCAATTCTGTTGCTCAACCGGGTCCTTGGAGTAGGTTCGGTTGAATGGAGGTTTTGGGAAATATGATGGTTCACTATTGAGAGAGTTGACTTGCTCGGTCTCTTCATCCCTTTGCGCCAATAGGCAGTGCTCATAAGAGTGCCCTTCATCACCACACATGACACAAGATTGTGGTTGATGGTTGCCAACTGATTTCACGCTCATCTTGTCGAATGCCTTCTGCATGGCATCCAGCTTGGCAGATAGCGCGGTGATTTGGTCGACTTTGTATCGGCCGCCTACTCCTGCTCCTTGAGAGTTTTTGCGGCCGGACCACTGTTGGTTTGTCGCCATGTTGTCAATCAGATTCATGGCCTCTTGAGATTCCCTGTCCATCAGGGCTCCACCTGCAACAGCATCAACAGAAGTACGAGTACTGTCAGTCAAACCATCATAAAAAGTCTGGATAAGTAACCAGTCAGGTATACCATAGTGTGGACAAGAGTAATGTAACTCCCTAAACCTTTCTCACGCCTCATTCAGTGGTTCATCAGGTTTTTGCCTAAAACTGGTCAATTGGGTCCTTACCTTGGCAGTTCTTTTGTGAGGGAAAAACCTAGTTAGAAACAGTTTGGACAATTCCCTCCATGTGTGGATTGAATCCCTTAGTAATGACCCTAACCATTTATTGGCCTTATCCCTAAGAGTAAAAGGAAACAATGCAAGTCTTATGTAATCAGTGGTTGTGCCATTAGTTTTAATGATGGTGCAACACTCAAGAAATATTTGGAGGTGAGCATGTGGATCCTCATGATCCATTCCATGAAAAGTGTTCTGCTGCACGATGTTGATGACACCGGGATTGAAGGTCGGTTGGTTTCCGACAATCCTTGGCAGCCTGATTGCTCCCCTCACATCTTCAGCTCTTGGAACATTGAATTCTCACAAAGTTCTTGGAACAAAGTCAGCCATGTCATCGTCAGAGTCATGGACATCATTCGTGCCCTCGTCTCTTTCATCTCCGTGGGTACTCATCTCTCCTCTGCTCGGGTTATCTGAGTGTGTGGACTGTGTGTCAGGTGCACGGGCTGTGTGCAGAGGTGGTTGTGCAGGAACAGCTATGTTCTGGATCTGAGTTAGATCTGGAGGAGTTTCCGTGTTGGAAGTTTGTCCTTTACTCCTCAGATTGTAGTCACCCTTCGGTGGTGGTACGAATTTGTTCGCACAAAAGTGTATCACAAAGTTTCACTACAGCAAGCTGTAGCTTTTAACCTTACTCAACTTTCGACTAGACTGCAAGTGCACAGTCCCGTCGTACAGTATAATCAGGTATCGATCCACAGGACGGTTCTTAAATCAGATCTGGAATTCTATTTAAATCAATTAGGTACTAGAAGTGGAAAATTGTTGGTTTGGTTGTTTAAATCCTAAATTCAATTAATAACAGAAATAATCAAATTGACAGAAGGTAAATTTGGGTTTTATCAGATGAGAAAAAGCGTTTCCAGGGTTTTCGATTCATTATCAACCTTGCCTCTCGGTACTCATGCGACCCGCGTGCTTTCGCACGCGACCCGCATGGAACACGCGACCCGCGTACTCTCATACGCGGCCCGCGTGGACCTCGAGCAAATGCAGCAGTTGTCTGTTTTTGCGTTGTTCTTTAGTGTAAGGATTCATTGACCGAACCTAATGTTCCTAAACCTCAACTCTCGTTTGTTGGCTTAATAAACTTGGTATCGGAACTGCAATTTCACCTTCTTAGGGTTTTAATCTAAGTTAATTGTCCGGTTTACTAAAGGTAACCAATATCTCTCGATAAATGGTAAAGTTCACCTCTCAGTTACTTTTTGGTCTCGCCTTACGGCTCGTAAACCTACCTCAGATACTAAGTTTGGTTGAAAGAAACATCAAGGCCAAAGTACAAGAAAGATGTTATAGGCATCTAACAGTAAACAAACATGAATCATTCAATCAACTTTAACCAAGCAATTAAGATAATACTCAAACAATTAAACACTATTGTTCAACACAAATCCAAACAACATGCATACAAAACAAAGTATCAAACTACATCGTAACCCTAGAAACAAAGAAATCTACTCAAGCATAATCAAAGAACAAATAAAACAAATAAAGATAAAATAGTTCATAGAAAAACTGGAAGAACGATGAAGATTTGTCGCAAAACTCTCGTCTTGCTCCTCTCAACTTCGCCTCCAAGGTAGCCGTCGAACTCCAACCCTAGAACTCGTCTCCTGCTCTCCTGAATGCACAATAATGAATGAGATACCCTTCTGTGGCAAGGGATCCCGTAATATAGCCCATTTGGCCGACCTTTCATTCTTGAGCCTCTGTTTCCTTTTCTGTTTTCTTTCCGAAATAGATTCACGCGACCCGCGTGTAAGTGACGCGGTCCGCGTGCTTGTGCTCCGCGTGTGTAGAATAGAGGTCGCGTCTTGTGGTCGCGTCAGGGGTTTGTGCGACCCGCGTCAGGAGTGGCGCGGCCCGCGTGTAAGGCGTCAGAACTTCACAATTTCCCTGATTTCGCTTGTTATCTGCAAAGTAAGAATGAAAACATAGCAGTACCACATTCTATAGATATTCAATGTGTTTTCAATGTAAAAGACACGATTCGATGGTTTGGAACACAGATTTTGGTACAGAAATAGGTCGGATTTATAGATATGATAATGAGACATCAAATTCCCCCAAGCTTAAATCTTGCTTGTCCTCAAGCAAAGATCGTACTTAGGTACCGGGTAGGGCTCTAAGCTAATCTAAATGCAAACTAAACTCGTAAAAGTGGAAATCTACATGAATTGCTTTAATAAAAACTTTGGGAACCTTTTTGGTATAATCTAGACTTTCCTTGATCAATTTTGATTCACTCCACAAACTGACTAATCAAACTTCAAATTCGAAATGTTTCTAAGATTTGCGAAGTTAATTACCCGAATTAATCAATTTCCCATTCCTTCATTGAATCTATGCCCTCATTTGTGGTGATTTTTCTTTTCTTTTTGCTCCCCCAAGCTTGGAACAAGCTTAGGTCAGAAAAACGAGAACCTCGTGTGTTGGTGTATGCAAAGCTTTTGTTTCTTTTCTAAATTGGGAGACGAGCTCAAAGGCGCCCAAATGGACTTATTGCCAGTACTCTTATGTTCTCCATCTTTTCATTCATTTCTCCTTTTTATTTTTATTTTTATGCTTACACCATGAATACACACATTCAATGGTATTCATTCATACCGATGAATATCTCAATTTTTCCTTGTTTTAAATCCCCATTTCCCTATGTAAAAGGCACAGTTCAATTGCAAAATGTTGTTTCGAATCAATTCGAGTTCTCTACTTCTCAAGTTCTTAAAACATCTTTTTCCTAATCAGTTCTTTTTACCAATTGTGGGGTTAGTTCTAATATCTCAAGGTTATCTAAATCACAATCAAAAATTTTCATCAAAGTCTCTAATTCAAGCAATCACGCAAATTTTCCACCTAAACATGCAAGAAAAAGGTAAACATGACCTAAGTAAAAAGAAAAACAAATCCTAAAAGTCAAAAGTCGCCCCCCCAAGCTTAGTCCGAGCATTGTCCCCAATGCTTCAAGACCGAAAGATAGAAAAAGTAAATAAAGCTAGGGAAAGGGAAGAACGAACCTGATCAGTCGTCGGCGGGAGGATCAAGCCACCAAGCGCGGAGCTGCTCCTCAACGGCAGTCATCCGGCTCTGTAGGTCATAGAGGGCAGTACCCTGCTCACGGTGCATGTCGTACATGAGGGTGTACACATCCTGGATGGTCGGGTCGGAAATCGGAGGTGGGTAGGCGGGAGGCACGGCAGAAGTAGAGGCATGAAACTGTGGTGGAGAAGGGTGTGCCTCGGCCATATGAACATCTGCAGCATGAGGAGAAGGTGGACGCAACGGAGCAGTAGGTGGTGGTAGCTGAGGTCCTCTGAAAAACCATGAGCGCATGTCCGAGAAAGAAATGGGTGCCGCAAAGGGCAACTCGTATAACGTCCCATCCGGCATACGCCATGAGTATCTGGTGCGGTGGCCAGCAGCGCCTCTCTGGATCTTGATGAAGGCCGCCAGGCGGTAGGCTGTCGCATCCATGATGACCGGGCCTGTGGAGAGAGAGAGGCCGGCGAGTGATGCGCCACACTGAACAGCGATGTGGGTGACATAAGCACCGATGGTATTGACGCCACCTATCTTCTTCGCATTCTGGAGAGTGAGCCAATGACGGACCATAAAGAGCATCAGATCTGGCCGCTCTAACTCCTCGTCGCGACGGAGCATATGGTCCATCAATGCGAGGTCATCGACATTCGCACGGGCAACTGTCTCGCCGCGTGCGAAGATGGTGACAGCGAGGGCGCGCTGGATGCAGCGAAGGACGGGGTGAGGAATGGCAAGGCTCTTGAAATCGTTGCTGTCGGCTGTAGTCATCCCACTCACGAAGGTGAGAAATGCCAACTCTCCAAGTCCCACTGTGCATCCGGAACTTGATGTAGGGTTGACCTTCAGGGTCCCACTTGAGCTCTAGAGAAGAGAGGAACTCAAGGGTAAGCTCCTGGTAGCAGTCGTGCGCGATCTCCCAGAAGGCGGGAGTGAATCCAATCCGCCCTGTGAGATCGAGGAACTGGTCGGCGATACCCAATGCGCGGAGAGTGTCAAAGTCAATCCGGCGCGTGTTGTCAAAGCTTCGCCGTCGCAAGATATCAAAGCGGTTGAACATGCGACGGGAGTTGATGACGAAGTGCGGAGGTGGGTAATCGTCTGCTCGAGCTGTGTACTCACTGGACGAGTTGTGGGTAGCGTCGGTGTCATACAACTCGTCGTATGTTGGATCTGGATGTGCGGCTACCGAATGAGAGTTAGATGAATTGTGAGAAGAAGAGTGAGAAGAAGTACCATTGTGATGTGAGTCAGACGTATGGTGCGACCCAGGAGGAGAAGGAGTGCGCACAGGTGGTTGCTGCTGGGCGCGGAGAGCGTCTTGCCGGCGTTCTTGCGCATATTTGGATCGTCTCTCGCGGTTCATGGTGCTCTGGAAAAGATGGACGCGGGTCGCGTGGATCTGGCGCGGGGCGCGTTGGATTCCTACGCGGGTCGCATCGAGAAGGAATGAGGCGCAGCAATGGCGGAAACAGATCAGAAAAGAGGAGAGGAGAGCGGACTGTGGCTCTTTCTGTGTGGTGGAAGGGACGGATAGGGAGAATGTGGCACCTGGTGGAGAAGTCTCGGCAGCGAGAGATAGGCGGTGGACGGTGGAGAGGGTGCGGCGGTGGTGGAAGTGGGCGGCTAGGGTTTAAGAGGCGCGGGGCGCGTTTGAGGGTTTTGTGGTTATGCTGCGAAGAAGGAGAGGGAGAAAGGCGAAAACGGGGCGGGCTTAAAAGGGCCAGGTCGCGCCGTTTCGGCCCGTAACGGACGCGCCTCTTCATTACCGCGACTGTTGGTGTTGACGCGGGGCGCGTCGAGTGGACGCGGGTCGCGTGGGGCACTGAATCTGCAGTTCTCTTTGACAATCTAAGTGCAAAATAACTAAAAACAAAACAGAAAATGCATGCAAAGGAGAGTTATGTAGAAAAGAGTAAAAACTGATTTAAGTGCAAGAAAATGAAAGAGGGCTTGGGTTGCCTCCCAAGAAGCGCTTGTTTTAGGTCTCAAGCTCGACCACCTTTCGCTAAGCTTCTTCCGTGGCAGGATCGGAGAGATCCTGAACAAACCGTGGTGGGTGTGGATGATCAGCAACATAGTGCTTGAGACGCTGACCATTTACCTTGAATGTCCCACATGCCTCATTGCCAATGTCAATTGCACCAAAATGGTACACCTTTTTCACCACAAACGGCCCGGACCATCGAGACTTGAGTTTACCTGGAAAGAGTCTTAATCTAGAATTAAACAATAGTACAAGATCACCTTCCTTAAACTCGCGAGGCATGATGCGCTCGTCATGGATCCGCTTGGTCTTTTCCTTGTAAATCCTCGCATTATCATAAGAGTGTAAACGCATTTCTTCCAACTCGTGCAAGTCGAGGATACGCTTCTCGCCAGCTGCAAGCATGTCCATGTTGATGGCTCGCGTGGCCCAGAATGCTTTGTGCTCTATCTCCACAGGTAGGTGGCATGGCTTTCCATACACCAGCTTGAAAGGGCTCATCCCAATCGGTGTTTTGAATGCGGTGCGGTACGCCCAAAGTGCATCATTCAACTTTAGCGACCAATCCTTCCTTGTTCTTGCCACCGTCTTTTCCAAAATGGACTTGATTTCCCTGTTAGAGATTTCAGCTTGACCATTAGATTGAGGATGATAAGAAGTGGTTACCTTATGAGTCACCCCATGCCGGCTCAAGAGATTGTCAAATTGGCGGTTGATGAAGTGCTTGCCTCCATCACTGATAACAGCTCTCGGTACCCCAAAGCGCGGAAAAATGATGTCATTGAACAGTCGCTTCACTGCATTGGAGTCTGCCTTTCTGCATGCCACCGCTTCGACCCATTTGGACACGTAATCGATGGCAACCAGGATGTACTCATACCCACATGATGGTGGAAATGGTCCCATGAAATCAATACCCCAAACGTCGAAAACCTCTACCTCAAGAATGGAGTGGAGAGGCATCTCGTTGCGCCTGGTGATGTTCCCGGTCCGTTGACACTTGTCGCAAGCCATGACTAAGGTTCTTGCATCCCTGAAAAGAGAAGGCCAAAAGAAACCAGATTGCAATACCTTGGCGGCTGTTTTGGAGAACGAAGCGTGTCCCCCATAGGCGGATGAATGGCAATGCTCAAGGATGGAGTGTGTCTCCTCGTATGGCACGCATCGTCGGAAAATGCCATCAACACCTATTTTAAAAAGAAAGGGTTCATCCCAAAAATAGTACCTGGCATCTGACCTGAGCTTCTTCTTCTGTTGGTAAGACATGGTACCAGGTAACAACCCAGAAGCTAAGTAATTCGCAATGTCAGCATACCAAGGTGTCGGCTGGAATGTCACGCGGTCCGTGTGCAAAGTCATGCGACCGGCGTGTGAAGTCATGCGGCCCGCGTGCGAAGTCGTGCGGCCCGCGTCAGAGGTGTCCAGAGTTGAAACTGAGAAGAGATGTTCATCAGGGAATGAGTCGTTGATCGGCAATTTGGCTGAGTCATCCTCTTCCCACCGAAGGCGGGATAGATGGTCAGCTACAGTGTTCTCAACTCCCTTTTTGTCTCTAATTTTGATGTCAAATTCCTGCAAAAGAAGAATCCATCTAATTAGACGAGGTTTAGCATCCTGTTTGCTCAATAAATACCTGAGTGCGGCATGATCAGTGTAAACAATTATCTTCGAGCCAACTAGATAAGATCTGAACTTGTCAAGAGCAAACACAATTGCAAGAAGCTCCTTCTCGGTGGTTGTGTAGTTCATTTGGGCTGGATCTAGCACCTTGCTAGCATAGTAAATGGCGGACGGCTTCTTGTCCTTTCTTTGCCCAAGAACTGCTCCTACAGCATAGTCGCTCGCGTCGCACATGATCTCGAATGGTAGAGACCAATCAGGTGGCTGCAAAATGGGTGCTGAGACGAGGGCCTCCTTCAAACTGCAAAAAGACTTGACACAATCATCAGTGAAAACAAAATCTGAATCTTTAATAAGTAGATTGGTCAATGGTTTCGCAATTTTAGAAAAGTCCTTGATAAAGCGGCGATAAAATCCTGCTGACCCAGAAAGCTGCGAACCCCTTTGACACAAGTTGGGATTGCAAGTTTCTCAATTACTTCAATCTCCGCCTTATCAACCTCGATGCCTTTGGAGGTCACAACATGTCCTAGGACAACACCTTCTTGAACCATGAAGTGACATTTCTCCCAATTCAAAATTAAATTGACATCTTCGCATTTCCTGCGATATGCAAATGTACCATACGGACAAGTAAAAGTGGTATTTTCTTGGTCTTGTGGGTGAATGGGTATTTGAAAGAAACCGGAATAACCATCAAGATAACAAAAGTAAGAGTGATTAGCAAGCCTTTCAAGGAGTTGATCGACGAATGGCAACGGAAAGTGATCCTTGCGTGTGGCTGCATTGAGCTTCCTGTAGTCGATACACATCCTGTATCCGTTGACTACTCGTGTCTGTATGAGCTCATTCTTCTCGTTCTTCACCACTGTCGCGCCTCCTTTCTTTGGCACCACATGGACGGGACTCACCCACTTGCTGTCAGAAATCGGGTAGATAATACCTGCATCAAGAAGTTTAAGAATTTCTTTTTTCACTACCTCTTTCAAGTTTGGGTTGAGTCGTCGCTGGTGTTCCACGGATGGCTTGTGATCGTCTTCAAGCAAGATTCTGTGAGAACAGATGGATGGGTCGATTCCTTTGAGATCCTTGATCGAGTACCCAATCGCGCCTTTGTGAATCTTCAGCTTCTCCAGAAGTTTGGCGGTCTGATCGGGATTTAAACCTGCATTTACGATCACAGGAAAAGAATTGTTTGGACCAAGGAATTCATACCTGAGATTGACCGGAAGTTGCTTCAGTTCAGGAGTCGGGTTCTCTGTCTGGCTCTTGACGCGGTCCGCGTCTGGCGCACGCGGGTCGCATGCGGACCTCGCGTCAATTTCATCCGACGCGCTCTCATCATTTTCCAAGCCCTCGGACTGTGGCACGCGGCCCGCGTGGAAATTCATCAAAGTTGCCTGACTTCATGTCTGCTGCAAAAACAGATTCGGTCTCGCTTTGTTCGACCTGCAGCTCAGATAAGAAATTAGTGTGTTCATTCAAGCGTTCATTAAGCTGTTTAAGGAAGTAATCTTCAGCCAAATCTGTTAGACATTCTTCATTCACATCTATTCGAAATACAGATTCAGTTGAAGGATACTTCATAGCACGATCGATCTGAAATCGCACTTTCTCATCTCCAATGTTCAGAGTTAGCGTTCCATGAGATACATCAATTATTGCACCTGCAGTTCTGAGGAAAGGTCGTCCTAGAATAATGGGGACTTCCTTGTCCTCTTCCATTTCCATAACAACAAAATCAGCAGGTACATAGAACTTACCAACCTGAACAGGTACATCTTCCACTATGCCAAGCGGAAGTCTTACCGATGAATCTGCTAGCTGTAATGTCATCCGCGTAGGCTTGAGCTCACCTACCCCCATCCGATCATAGATTGTGCGTGGCATGAGACTCACGCTGGCTCCCAAATCACACAGAGCCTTCTTGATCGTGGCTTTCCCTATAGTGCAAGGAATAGAAAACTTACCAGGGTCTTCCAGTTTGGGTGGTAGCGCGTTGCTCAAGATGGCGCTGCACTGCTCTGTTAGTTTCACCGTCTCGTGCCCCCCAAAGCTTCGCTTGTTGGATAAAATGTCTTTCAAGAACTTGGCATAGGTGGGCATCTGAGTCAATGCTTCGGTGAATGGAATGGTAATGTGCAGCTGTTTGAGAACATCAATGAACTTTGCGAATTGGGCATTCAGTCTGGTCTCAGCTAGTCTTTGTGGAAAGGGAACAGGTGGCCTGTATGGTGGAGGTTTCTCGGCTCCTGATTTCTTCTGACTTTCGGGTTCTTTTGACGCGGCCCGCGTGTCAGCGACGCGGGTCGCGTGCACAGGGTTTTCAGGTGTGACTGCCGGTCGAGTCGATTCGACGCGGCTCGGATTCTCATCTTCAGGTAGCGACGCGGGGCGCGTGGAATCGGTGCGGCCCGTGTGCGGTGCGGTTTGATCTGTCTGCTTGGCTGGTCCTTCGTACTGGGTCCCACTCCGCAGAGTGACCGCCTTGGCTTCTGCTCTGGGGTTGATCTCCGGCTGGCTGGAAAGCTTACCAGGTGGTGGTTGGCTTGGACCGGCTTTGTACCCCAATTGCTCCATCATCTGGTTCTGAGCAGTCAGTTGAGCACTCATTTGTTGCATTTGCTCGAATAACATCTGGTTCATTTTTCCTTGCTCATGCATGAAATCACTCACAGCGGGAGCGACATATGGTTTGGAAGGTCCGGACTGGCCTGCTCGGCTGTTCTGGTTGTTGAAGGATGCATTGTGGTAAAAGTTTCGGTTGTTGTTGTTGCCAGAAGGGTTGTTGAAGGAGTTGTTGTTATTACCAGAGGGGTTGTTGAAAGAGTTGTTGTAAGAGGGGTTTGGGCCACTGTTGAAAGGTGCTGGGTTGTTCTGCTTCCACCTCCAGTTCTGTTGTTCAACCGGATCCTTGGAGTAGGTTCGGTTGAATGGAGGTTTTGGGAAGTAGGATGGCTCGCTGTTGAGAGAATTCACGTGTTCGAGCTCGTCATCGTCCCTTCGCGCCAATGGACAGTGTTCATAAGAGTGTCCCTCCCCACACATGGCACATGACTCCGGCTGTGATGGATGGTTACCAACAGATTTGACACTCATTTTGTCGAAAGCCTTTTGCATGGCTTCCATCTTGGCGGTTAGAGCTGTGATCTGATCGACTTCGAATCGGCCGCCTCCTCCAGGTCTGGAATTGTCGCGGCCGGACCATTGTTGGTTCTGAGCCATGTTGTCGATCAAATTCATCGCCTCAAGAGGTTCTCTTGACATCAAAGCTCCACCTGCAACAGCATCAACAGAAGTACGAGTGCTTTCTGTTAAACCATCATAAAAAGTTTGAATCAAAAGCCAGTCAGGTAAACCATGGTGTGGACACGAATATTGCAAATCCCTAAACCTTTCCCATGCTTCGTTTAGGGGTTCATCAGACCTTTGCCTAAAACTAGTCAGTTGGGTCCTTACCTTGGCAGTTCTCTTGTGTGGGAAAAACCTAGTCAGAAATGAGTTGGACAATTCTCTCCAGTTGGTAATTGAATCCCTTGGTAGTGACCCTAACCATTTTTTGGCCTTATCCCTAAGTGTGAAAGGAAATAAAGCAAGTCTGGTATAATCGTTTGTTGCGCCATTTGTTCTAATGGTAGTGCAACATTCAAGAAAAGTTTGGAGGTGAGAGTGTGGATCTTCATGATCCAATCCGTGGAAGGTGTTTTGCTGCACAATGTTAACAACGCCCGGATTGAAGTTCGGTTGTTGTCCCGGTATTTGCGGCAGTCTGATTGCGCCTCTCACGTCTCCAGCCCTAGGCACATTGAACTCTCGCAATGTCCTTGGCACAATGTCCTCCTGATACTCTTCGTCCGTCAGATTCCCGGCCCGTTCCTCGTCTCCGTTGTTGCTCATCGATGCTCTGCTGGAAGTTCCTTGTCTGCTTGGGTCGGTCGGCACGGACCGCGTGTGTTGGACGCGGGTCGCGTGAGAGGATGTTCCTGCTGGAGCTGAGTGCACAGACCTCTGGTCGGTTTCGAGAAGAGCTACGCGGCCTGCGTGCAAATTGATGCGGTCCGCGTCGGGTATCGGTCCTCTGCTCCTGAGATGGTAATCACCCGTAGGAGGTGGTATGAAAGCCAGTATTCCTGAAAGAGAGAAAAACAAAGAGAAAAGATACAGATTAAAATCTAGATTAATTAAAATAAGCAAAAATCCAGAAAAGATAAATGATGCCGTCCCCGGCAACGGCACCAAAAACTTGTTCGCACAAAAGTGTATCACAAAGTTTCACTACAGCAAGCTGTAGCTTTTAACCTTACTCAACTTTCGACTAGACTGCAAGTGCACAGTCCCGTCGTACAGTATAATCAGGTATCGATCCACAGGACGGTTCTTAAATCAGATCTGGAATTCTATTTAAATCAATTAGGTACTAGAAGTGGAAAATTGTTGGTTTGGTTGTTTAAATCCTAAATTCAATTAATAACAGAAATAATCAAATTGACAGAAGGTAAATTTGGGTTTTATCAGATGAGAAAAAGCGTTTCCAGGGTTTTCGATTCATTATCAACCTTGCCTCTCGGTACTCATGCGACCCGCGTGCTTTCACACGCGACCCGCATGGAACACGCGACCCGCGCACTCTCATGCGCGGCCCGCGTGGACCTCGAGCAAATGCAGCAGTTGTCTGTTTTTGCGTTGTTCTTTAGTGTAAGGATTCATTGACCGAACCTAATGTTCCTAAACCTCAACTCTCGTTTGTTGGCTTAATAAACCTGGTATCGGAAATGCAATTTCACCTTCTTAGGGTTTTAATCTAAGTTAATTGTCCGGTTTACTAAAGGTAACCAATATCTCTCGATAAATGGTAAAGTTCACCTCTCAGTTACTTTTTGGTCTCGCCTTACGGCTCGTAAACCTACCTCAGATACTAAGTCTGGTTGAAAGAATCATCAAGGCCAAAGTACAAGAAAGATGTTATAGGCATCTAACAGTAAACAAACGTGAATCATTCAATCAATTTCAACAAAGCAATAAGAATAATACTCAAACAATTAAACACTATTGTTCAACACAAATCCAAACAACATGCATACAAAACAAAGTATCAAACTACATCGTAACCCTAGAAACAAAGAAATCTACTCAAGCATAGTCATAGAACAAAGAAAACAAATGAAGATAAAAGAGTTCATAGAAAAACTGGAAGAACGATGAAGATTTTTCGCAAAACTCTCGTCTTGCTCCTCTCAACTTCGCCTCCAAGGTAGCCGTCGAACTCCAACCCTAGAACTCGTCTCCTGCTCTCCTGAATGCACAATAATGAATGAGATACCCTTCTGTGGCAAGGGATCCCGTAATATAGCCCATTTGGCCGACCTTTCATTCTTGAGCCTCTGTTTCCTTTTCTGTTTTCTTTCCGAAATAGATTCACGCGACCCGCGTGTAAGTGACGCGGTCCGCGTGCTTGTGCTCCGCGTGTGTAGAATAGAGGTCGCGTCTTGTGGTCGCGTCAGGGGTTTGTGCGACCCGCGTCAGGAGTGGCGCGGCCCGCGTGTAAGGCGTCAGAACTTCACAATTTCCCTGATTTCGCTTGTTATCTGCAAAGTAAGAATGAAAACATAGCAGTACCACATTCTATAGATATTCAATGTGTTTTCAATGTAAAAGACACGATTCGGTGGTTTGGAACACAGATTTTGGTACAGAAATAGGTCGGATTTATAGATATGATAATGAGACATCAGAATTCCAGCTTGTTCCTGTGGTGAGAGAAAAAGAAAGAAGAAAAAAAATACAAGTTAACATCTAGAACTTAGCAAAATAAGTAAAATCTAGAAATTTCGATGCCGTCCCCGGCAACGGCGCCAAAAAGCTTGTTCATTCGGAAACGTATAGGCTTTTAATACCTAGTCTCTACTCAATTCAGTTGCAAGCTTACAACAGAAGTTGGGTATAGCTGGGTGTCGAATCCACAGGGACGGTTTGAATATTATCGGACTCTACTTAATTTACGGAAAATTCTAGAAGTCTGCAAAGGTGGTTTTGGGGTATTTCGTATCCTAACAGATCAATAATAGTATTTAAAACAATAAGAATTTTTGGTTTGGTTTTAGAATGAATAAAAACAGGGTTCCTAGGGTTTCTGATTTCATCTCAGCTTAGCCTCAAGGTGCCCGGTCCGTGCACTTTCATGCACGGGCCGTGTGTAATGTGCACGGGCCGTGTACTCTCATACACGGTCCGTGTGGCCCTCAAGTTGATACAGCAGCTACTGGTCTCTGTGTTGTTTCTTTGTGCAGGGTTCTATTGACCGTACCTGAGTCCCTAAACCTCAACTCTCGCTTGTTGGCTTAATTACTTGGTACGAGACTCAATTTCTGCCCTCTTAGGGTTCTTAAACCTCAACTCTCGTTTGGGCTTAATTAACCTAAGTTACTTGTTGGTTTACTAAAGGTATCCTCGATCTCTCGACGCGAGGAAAGTTCACCTCTCGGCTACTACATGGTTTCACCTCTCGGCTCACAAACCTATCTCAAATACCTAGTTTGGTCGAGTGAATGTCGGGGTTATTCGATTACCATCTAGATGAGGCCTTTCATCTAACAGACTAACCATTCAATTCAAACAAATTCAACTAAGCAATAAAATACTACACAACAAGCAAGCACAAGATTCAACACAAATTCCAAGTAACTAGCAAATAAAACTAAGCATTCGACTACATCATAACCCTAGAAACAAAGTGTTTAGCCTAACATAGTCAAAAAGCTAATAAAACAAATAACAATGATAAAGTTCATGAGAAAACTCAAAGAAAAATGAAGATTCATCGCAAAACTCTCATTTTCCTCCTATCTTCTTCTTCTCCAAGCTTAGCCGTCTTTTCCAAACCCTAGGTTTTGTCCTTGGCTCCAGAATGGTCTCCTTGCCAAGAATCTCGCCTTTATGCCTTCTATCCCCGACCTTCCCTAGCTGGCCTCTATTTCCATCTTTGATTTCTGTTTTCGGAAATGCCATGCACGGTCCGTATGCATAGGTGCACGAACCGTGTGCCTGTGTCCTGGTGAGGGTGTACGGTCCGCATGCAGATGGTACATGGTCCGTGTATAGGCCTTCAGATTCCAAATTCTTCCTCGGTTTCGCCTGTTTCCTGCAAAATAAGAACAAAAGCGCAGTAGTACCACATCCTACAGATATTCAATGAAATAAACATGATTTCAGAGTTTTAGGCACATATTTTAATGCAAGGTTCGATCGAAATATAGACAAAATAGCGAGATATCACCCGCCTGGATTTAGAGAGTGGGATGAATGTTTTGCCATCCATTCCCTTTGGGGTGAGGTAGTAGCACACCTCTTCATCATCTTCTATTTCTTCCTCGGTAACAGACCCGAGGGAAACCTGTTCAGTTGTGGGAGCAGGGGCTTCAAAAGCCTTGATTTTAGTGATGGGGATTGCAAATGCCCCGAAGTATACCACCTCTTCTCCAGCTAGAAGGTTGGCTACTTGAGTGAATGAGCGAGTGGCTGCAGCAACGTAAGCCATTACTGCAAACAAACAAACTCGCAATTTCATTAGTCAATTTTCATATTTAATTTTGTACATGAGTGTTAGCCCGATTCAATTCATAGGCGTCGATATCGAATATAAAAGGAAATGACATAACTCAGGCGGTCCAATGACTTGTTGCTTGAGTGTTTTTGAAGTCATTAGCTACTTGAGTATGTTCTTTTTATCTTCGTATCGGATCCTGAACCTGTGAGGAGGAGAACCCACTGGGCGTGCCAAAACCTGTAGGGCGCAGAAAGTTGCACAAGAGGGAAGGTGTGTGCATATGTGTATAATGTCTTAGGATTCAACGCTCTCTGTTCTCAAAACATGGAGAGAACATCGAACTTGAAACACTTATTTCTTCCTGTTATTCCTTCTGGTTCACCCTCGATAGACCTACTGTTCATGATCAGTCTATCGAGAGAGTTTAATGATTGTGGGGACGTTTAACTCCCAGCGGGCGCAAGCCCCCGCTGTTAATTACATCAGATGACCCTTCCAAGCCATATTGAACACCTCATTCATTCCGGAATTTGTGCCTACTTTTTGTAAATTGAATAATGGGGCTAAAAGAGGGCTCATGTACTGACTTTGGATTTGGTTTGTTTGGTTCTCTCTGTTTGGACACATGTGTGTGTGTATAATTTTATGTTAAAATAATGTTTATTGCATCTTGAAAGGGAATTTGGATGCTTGAGAAGTGTATATGCATTCTTTATTGTATTTAATTCGTGACATGTTTTATTTGTATTTTTGTTCGTAGATAAAATCATTTAAGTTTGAGGAAAAGGGGTATTTTGGTCATTTTAGGATTTGGTTGACATTTGAACATGTTCAATTTTGGTTTAGAGACATAGAATATTTAATTTGGGTTCATTTGGAGGTGATTTGAGTCAATTTGGACTTCGAATGAAGAAGTTATGGCTAAAAGGGACTTATTTGTGAAGTTTTGTACTCTCTAAGAGTCTTTTTACAAATTCTGAAGGACTGGGCTTTGTAATTTGAAATTAATATGGGGTTTTATATGAAAATTGAGTCTTTAAGAGCTTGTTTGGGAAAGTTTCAAGTTTTTGAGGACTTGTTTGTAAATTTCTGAGGGCTGTGCTGTGAAAAATGAATGTCAGAGGGTTTTATTTGCAAAATGGCTTGGATTTCTTTATTATTTGGGCTTTGAGATTTGCATTGGACTTTAAGATGTGTGTTAAAGGCTTTTTGATACGTGCTTTGGACTTTAGGATTCGCATGAAATATCAGATATGAGCATTGGGCTTTGAGATTTGGTCACAGGAGATTTGATTTCCCTTGGGCTTACTGACGTATGGGCCCCATGTAGCGGAGAGCCGTTGGGCTTTGATTTAAATTTAATCCGTCGGATCAAACGCTGCGTTAAAATTCGCACTAATCTCCAAAGTTGTTTCGGCGCCAAGATCAAACGGAGCATCATGCTTTGAAATTCGTGTAAATTGTGATGTGAACTAGGATAGCACTCGAGGCTAGGGCCTTGAGCTCCGGCGATATTCCAGCCATGGCAGGGCAAAAGGGAGTCACAATTGGCATCGCCTTTGTGTCAGGAATCGAATGCACCCATTATCGGGTACCTCCGGCCATCGGAGGTGGCGGATCACGGCGGGGGTTCGAGTTTCACCTCGACTTTGGATTTTTTTATCAATCTTTTGTATTTGAACACGATTTTCTTCGATTGAGATGCTGGTTGTCATTACTCCATGGTCTAGAGATTGTCAGGAACATTGATTTTTGGTTTAATTGTATCCCAGTCATGTTTAGAATTTGAGGTTCTCGGATTGACATCGATTTAGTATCAGGGACTAATTCAAGAGTTTTACAGTGTGATTAGAAGTCAAAACAAAATTTATCTGAGTACTTTGTGATATATTTAAGATGGCAACAGGGTTTGGCAAGGTTTAGAACTTCGGATTAAGATTAAGCATATAGCTTAGTTCATGAACTTCTAACTTTGATTTAGTAATTCTTTCATTGCTTTATTAACAAGTATGCATTGTTTTATGATGTATTTATAGGGAGGCGAGTGAACTTTGATTGTGCTTGGTTTTGTGATTTTTAGGATTTTATTCTTATTTTTGAGGTTGCCAATTATGCAGAGGGGTATTAGTGGTAATTTGACCACTTTAATTAACAGATTTTTCATCTTTAAAAGGCTGAACTTCAATAATTCATAACAAATCAAAATGAAATCAGAATAAATTGAAGTTTGTGTCCATTTTATGTGTTTTGAAGTCCTCTACATGACTGTGGTGTCCATTTTTCATTTTAGTCCTTGTGCTGACTTGTGCTGTTCAGTTTATCATAGGAGGTTATTTCTACAATTTTGAAGGCTTCTTATGTACCAGCAGCCTTTGTCTTAGAATTTGGTACTGATGCTATGTATTAACTTGTACCAGTGGCTGGTAGGGGACCTTTATCATAGTTATTAATGGCTGGTTATTGATTATAACAAGTTTGGGTAGCTTTTAGGCTACAATTTGGTACCAGCAAGCAATAAAGAGAGTCAAGCAAAGCTCCATAAATTCATCATTCAACCTATTAAAGTTCATAAGTATGCAGAAAGGTCCCTGGACTTATTAAAATCATGTTTTAGCATATCTTGTCACTTGATCAAGAGACAAATCATCCAGCAATCATTGATTCAAGTGTACAAATAGCTGATTTCAACATAGTTGATGCCTATTTAAAATTTGAACCACTTTCTTTCACTATTTGCATAAAGGTCCATTTAATTTCTTTTATGTTGTGTAGTCTAGTACACATGGCATGCATTTTTGCATAAAGAAATCAAATAAAGCCATTTATGCAACATAGGTCCCATTTCAAAAGAGTTTACAATGGGGGCTATACAGCTCAACCACTATAACTCCTATTTTATTTTTTTTGTTGGTTTTAATTCTTTCTAATAAAATAACCAAATAGATTGGATGTAAATGGAGCTATACAGCTCAACATACCCATCTTCACTACTTAATTATTTTATACAAGAATTAAAAGCATAAAAGATCAAAAAGAACAAATAAAAGAAGGGAATTACATTTTTATGTTTTTAGTTCTTACTTTAGCTAATATATTTGTTGTTTTGAAGTAAGATATTAAAGGGAGCAAATATACTAGTAACTAGATTAAAGTAGTAATTTTTATTATATTTTTTATAAACATTTTATTGAGGCAGAAAAGAAAAAGAAAAAAAGAGGTTTTATTTATATTGATCATCAAACCTTATGCTTGCTTATTATAAAATAAGCTTAGGATATCATAAGGCTCTCCCACCTATTATTACAAGAGTTTCGAAATAAAAAGAAAAAATAAGAACTGATATCTCGCAAACTTATCTATATTTCGACCTTCAAATTGTACCAAACTTGTGTTTTAAATCATTAATTCAGTTGTATTTCATTGAATATCTTTAGAATGTGGTACTGCTGCAAGTTTATTCTTATTTTGCAGGATTCGGACGAAATCGAGGAGAAAATCTGGAATCAAGAAGTCTCTACACGGGCCGTGTCACATTCCACACGGGCCGTGTCAACCTCGACTCGACCGCTGATCCGACCACATACAACTGCTGACTCGACCACTTAAGGAACACAAGTCACACGGGCCGGACAAGATTTGACACGGCCCGTGTCAAGCAAATCCGGAAACAGATCCAGAAATCTGGAAAGAAGGCTATTGATGGAAGGTCGACCAAATGAGCATATAATCGGGATTTCTCTCCAGGAGAGGTAATTCTGGAACAGGAGAGCACGTTCTAGGGTTTGTCTTTGGCGGCTAAGCTTGGAGGCGAATTGGAGAAGCGAATTTCTTGCACTTTCGATTGATCTTCTTTGCACTTTGGGTTTTGTCATGATCAACTCTATCTTTATTTGTATTTGCTGTTTTAGAACTATGAGTGAGTAATTTACTTTGTTTCTAGGGTTTTGATGTAATCGAATGTTTTGTCTTGCATGCTAGTTATTGAATCTTTGTATTGAAATTTGTGTTTGATTGATTGAGTAGTATTTTAATTGCTTAGATTGAAGTGTTTGACTTATATTGGTTTGCTACTAGATGAATGCGCACATCTAGAAGGCACTATAGCCCTTTAACGTCTCTCAACCAAACTAAGTACATGAGGTAGGATTTGTGATCCGGAAGGTGAAACCAAGTAGTAACCGGGAGGCAAAAATTACTCTCTATCGGCGGATAGGAGTTACCTTTAGTATACTAATCAAGCAACTAGGTAGTAGGGACCAACACACGAAAGTTGAGGTCTAGAACCCGACGAGGGCATATATTGCAGTTTCCGTACCAAGTTGATGAACCAACAAACGGCAGTTGAGGTCCAGAAACATTAGGTCCGGTCAGTAGAACCCTACACAAAGGAACGATACAAAGAAACAATAGCTGCTGCATTAACCCGAGGCTGACACGGACCGTGTAGCGAAATGACACGGCCCGTGTAAACTGATACGGCCCGTGTAGGAAATGACACGGCCCGGACAGGACAGCCAGAGGGCAAAACTGAGATGAAGTCTTAACCCTGGGAACGCTTTTTATTATTGATTAAAACCAGTTTAATCTTCTTTCTTGCACTTTATTATTACCTTGAATCTGTAGGAAACATAAACAACCAAAATCAACATTTTCCAACTTCTAGTTTTTAATTAACCTAAGTAGAGTCCGGTTAACACTTGAACCGTCCCTGTGATCGATACCCGACGATATACTACGCGGTAGGATTGTATACTTGCAGTCTGAACCAGAAGTGTATTTAAGGTTAAAAGGTACAGCTTGCTGTACTGAAACTTTGTACTATACCTTTTTGGTGTAACAAGAACATGAAAAGGAAGCATCAAGACAGTGAACAAAAATGCACAAAATTCAAATAAAAAGAATTTCATTCATCACAAAAAAACTTATACACATGGCTCAGCCCTCAAGGCTTACATTTTGTAGGTATCAATTACCTAATTTGATCTTTGGCTATTATAAAAGGAGGAAGGGAGAGAGAGAGCATGAGTATTTTAGAAGAATTTCTCTTTTTGCTATGAATTTCGGATCTGTGTTTTTCTGTCTATCTCCTTCTTCTTTTTTCATTGAGCTATAGGTGCTCTTTTATAGGCAATCCATGGTCTAGGGTTTAGGGTTTTGCTGATGTGGCTTTCATCATGCCCACCAGATGCTTGATGCATGGTCTTCATCATCTTACTTCACACACTCATGTATACATGGCAATAGTTGTCCAATCGGGGTGTAACATGTCATTGATCCCCTGTTGGATATATTTTAACCCTTGAATCATCTTTGGATAGCTTTCAATACATCTTAGCCTTTGATAGGCCAGCCAAATATGGTATAACTCAATAGGCGTGTTCCTGCTTCTCTGGAGAGGAATCTTCCTCATTTGGCTTCTTCCAGAGGGTAAAATACACGTGTCCTTGATGGACCATTGAGCTGGTAACAGCTACTGTGCAATGATATGTTATACCTGAGTCATACAAGGCTAAAAATGGACTTACATTGATTCTTGTGCTTAGAGGTTTAAAGGGATGACAGATAGTGCCGTAGTACGTCCTTTATCATGTGCCTAAGCACATTTTATCGTTTGCTGACATGGTTTAAAGAAGTTGGGCTCTAAGTGAATATATAAAAGATGGGCTGTAGCTAGTAGGCCAAGTTAGAAATTATGTTAATTAGTTAAGGAAAGGTGTTTTGTTACTTGGTAAATTTACTCGGTTGTAGCCCTTTTGGTTTTGCTTTATATATAACCTGTTGACAGCTGTAAAAGTTATGAAAGAGAATATTCTAGAATTTGTCATTTGCTATCTTCTTCTCCATTTCTTCTTTTCTTGTCTTTTCTTCTATTTGCGTTGATTTCTTTCATTCCTACTTCTATTGGGATATCACATCTTGGTATCAGAGCTCGAGAATGGCACATGAAGGTACTCAAACCCGACATAAACAATTGGAGGAGCAAATTCGAGTAATTAGAGAATCCATGGATAAAGCACAAACAGGTCTGATTGAGCGTATGCAACAACAAGGTGATGAACTACAAGCCCAGATTAAATTACAACAACAGCAATTTGACAAACAAGTAACTGATAATCAGGAACAACTAAATCAAATTACAAGCATGTTGAGTCAGTTGCTAAAAGAGAAAGGAATTCATGGAGCTAGTTCTAGTACCGGGTATGGTACCGAATCGGGTCAAAATCAGAATACAGGGTCACACTCTCAAATATCTACTGTGCCTATACATCCAATACCTCCCTCAGCTTGTCAAATTAGCTCGTCAATGGTGAACACAACACCCATAGGCTGTCAGAGCTTAAGAACACCACCTATCAGCTACAATACCACCTTACCATGTATGTCTTCCATGTTACAACCAACACAAACCATACCCATACCTACTTTCACCAATACAATTTCATCACCACAAATATAAATCATAGTTCCAGAAATACCCCAATTCCAGTACTTACCTCCTCCAGTACAATTCATTCCCCATCCAATTTACCCTCACATACCCATTCCAATTCTGACAGCACCACACCAAAATTCTCTGTTAAGTCCACCTTTTTTTCCACAAAACTTTTTAAACCCAAACCAACAGCTCATCAATGTGAGAAATACCACTCCTAATTCCTCCTTGCCTTTGCCTAGATTTGAATTTCCTGAATTCAATGGGACTAATCCCAGGAGTTGGCTGCACAAGTGTGAGAGATACTTTCAGCTTCATCAAATTCTTGAAAATCAAAAAGCATATGTGGCTTCATTACACATGGTGGGTAACTTTGATACATGGTTGCAAGGTACTCTAAGATCATACATGCAGTGGTATGAATTTGTTCAAGAGGTGCTAGAAAGATTTGAACCAAAGTCTACATTGGGACTGGTCGGGAAGTTTAACAAACTTAAGCAGTGGGCTGATGTTGAGAGTTACTGGAACAAATTTGAGGAGTTGAAATTATTAATGCAAAGAGATAATCCAACTTATGATGAGACATATTTTATTAACAACTACTTAAGCGGCCTTAGAAAAAATTTGAGGTTGTGTGTACTCACCATCAGACCCAAAGCATTGAAGGAAACCTACGAAGCCTCAATTTACCAAGAACTCCTAATTGAACATAAGAAGAAATTGAGATTCTCATTGAACAACAAATCACAGAATGTAGCACAAATGAAGAGTGGGAGTGGTACCAATTTCAGAAATCACAGTAACCAAAACCCAAAAGGCAACCCATCAAATGTGAAAGGAACCAAAGAGTGCTACACTTGTGGTTTACCATGGATTCCTGGATATAGATGCAAGTCTAAAACCCTAAATTTGGTCACTGGAGAAGAGAGTCCACCTGAAAACGAACCGTGGCCAGTCGAGTCAAATGGCGAAGAAGACGAAGAAGAAGAAATTGTTGAGGCACCGGTTGAAGTATTGTTGACTGAACCTACATTAGAAAAGGGGCAAACAGAGGTTAGAATTTCTCTACATGCAATTGGTGAAAATAAAAGCCTAGACCTAATTAGAATTGCTAGTGAGGTAAATGGAGTGCCAGTGGTTGCGTTAGTTGATAGTGGCAACACGCACACTTTTGTAGACCCAAATATTGTGAAGCAAGCTGGTTACAACTTAAGTCATATCAAACTAATGGAAATCATAGTAGCAAATGGTGCAAAAATGTATTGTGAGTACAAATGTGATGACATGATGTGGGTAATGCAAGGAAAATAGTTTTAGTTTTACATGAAAGTCATGGAGGTAGGGTCATATGATTTGTTGCTAGGAGATGATTGGATTAAGAAGGAAGGGTCAGTTCTTTTCGACATTGGTGCACCATCAATAACTTTGATCAAGGAAGGCAAGTGAGTAATTTTAAAGAAAATGAAGGATCAGACTAGGAGGTTGGCAGAGAGAGTAAATGTGCAGTTACAACAAGGTGAGATTTGTATGCTTGTGCAAACTTTTACAGTAAATGTCACTAACAAAGAAACCATAATTCCCGACAACATGCACCAGTTACGCAATACTCTAATATTTTTAATGAGCCAAAAGAGTTACCATTAAAGAGGACCCATGATCATGTAATACCTCTGAAGGAAGGAGCTGAACCGATTAATCTCAGGCCGTATAGATACTCGCACGGCCAAAAGGCAGCTATTGAGAAGTTGGTCGATGAAATGCTGGTTGCTGCCATGATTATGCTAAGCTCAAGTCCTTTTGCTAGTCCTATGGTATTGGTCAAAAAGAAAGACAGAAGTTGGCGAATGTGTATAGACTATAGAAAATTAAACAGTCTTACCATAAAGAACAAATGTTCCATTCCCTTGGTGGATAAGCTGATGGAAGAATTGAAGGGGGTAGTGGTATTTTCAAAGATAGATTTGAGAGCCGGGTACCATCAAATAAGAGTTAAAGAAGATATTCCCAAGACAGCATTTAGAGTTCACCATGGACATTTTGAGTTTAAGGTAATGCCTTTCGGACTTACCAATGCACCAATAATTTTTCAAAATTTAATGAATGATGTTTTTAAAGAAGATTTGAGGAGGACAGTGTTAGTGTTTTTTGACGACATACTTGTATACAGTAGAAGTTGGGAAGAACATTTAGACCATTTGGAGAATGTATTTAAGAAGTTGAGAGCTCATAAATTGTTCGCAAAGCTATCAAAAAGTGGGTGGAAAGAATTGATTAATTGGGTTATATTATCTCCAAAGATGGAGTTGCCACCGATAGTAGTAAAATAGAAGCAATGTTGCAGTGGCCAATACCCCAAAGTGCTAAAGAACTAAGAGGATTTCTTGGCTTAACCGGTTACTACTAAAGAATTATGTAAGTCTTTTTTGCAAACCTCTTACTGAATTGCTTGGAAAGAAGGGATTCCAGTGGAGCAATAAAGCTCAAGAGGCGTTTGAGAGGTTAAAAAGAGCTATGTCATCAGCTCCAGTTTTGGCATTACCAGATTTTTCTCAACCTTTCTGCATTGAAGCTTATGCTTGCGATGTGGGGCTTGGAGCTGTATTGACACAAAATATAAGACCTATAGCCTATCTCAGCAAGGCTCTTGGAGTTAAGAATGCAACTAAGTCGATATACAAAAAAGAACTCATAGTTATACTCATGGCCATCTCAAAATGGAGACACTACCTCCAAGGCCAACCGTTTGTGACTAAAACAGATCAACAAAGTTTAAAATATCTTTTGGAGTAAAAATTGAAGCATCAACTCCAACACAAGGCATTGGTGAAGTTCATCGGCTTAGATTACTTGATCCAATATAAGTAAGGGAAGGCACAATGTTGTGGCAGATGCATTATCAAGGAGAGACAACCACGCTTCAAGCAACCAATTCATTAGCAACTCTCATCTCACTGTGCTACACTTGAGTTCAATCATTCCTATATGGGAAGAAGAAGCCATGAAAAGTTATATTGGAGATATATTGGTAGAAAAACTAAAAGTAGAATTTGGGAATGAGGATGGAATAGATGGTGATTGGCAAGTGCAAGCAGGATTGGTTAGAAAGAAAAAGAAACTTGACATTGGACTAAGTGGAGGAGTTAGAAAAAGAATCATGAAAGAATTGCATGCCTCAGCCATTGGAGGACATTCTGGCATGCGGGCGACCTATCAAAGAATTAAGAGAACATTCTATTGGCCTGGAATGAAGAGGGAGATATGAGGGTTCGTGAGAGAATGTGATAATTGCCAAAGGAACAAGAGTGAACATGTACCATATCCAGGTTTTTTGCAACCATTACCAGTACCGGATAAAATTTGGAGTTGTATTGCAATGGACTTCATTGAAGGCCTTCCAAAGTAAGAAGGGAAGAGTTTGATTTATGTGGTTGTGGACAGGCTAACAAAATACTCTCATTTCATGGCACTGTCACATCCATTTAATGCACAAATTGTGGCGAGGGTGTTTATGGACAATGTATTCAAGTTACATGGGGTCCCTAATTCCATTGTCTCGGATAGGGATAAGGTGTTTACCGGTTTCTTTTGGAAAGAATTATTCAAGCAAATTGGCACTACCCTAAGCTATTCCACAACATGTCATCCGCAAACTGACGAGCAATGCTAGCGGGTTAACCAATGCTTGAAATCATACTTGAGATGCATGGCAAATGAAAACCCAAAAAGATGGACACAGTGGCTAGCGGTTGCTGAGTACTGGTACAATACTAGTCATCATTCTTCTCTTAAATGTACTCCATTTGAAGCACTTTATGGATACTCACCACCACACATGGAGTTAGGCAGTATACCAAGCACTGCAATTGAACCGGTGGATAACTACTTGAGGGAAAGGGCGGTGGTTTTACATAAATTAAAAGAACAATTGGAAAGAGCACAAGCTAGAATTAAGTTCTTTGCCGACAAAAATAGAAGCAAAAGGGAGTTAGTAGTGGGTGATGCAGTGTACCTAAAGCTCCATCTGTACCGACAAACTTTAGTAGTTGTGTGAAAATGTTTGAAACTCAGCTCAAGGTATTATGGTCCTTTCACTGTGTTGGAGAAGATTGGAGCCGTTGCCTACAAATTGAAATTGCCTGAAGGAAGTCAAATTCATCCGGTTTTTCACATTTCTCAGTTAAAGAAAAGGATAGGCAAGCAAATCGCAGCACCTACCTTGCCGTTGGTGGGTCAAGAAGGAGAAATCAAGGTTGAACCTGTGGTTGCACTGGATCGTCGGCTAATTAATAGGAATGGCTCTCCTGTGGCACAAGTGCTAGTTCGTTGGTCCAATTTACCGGATCAAGCTGCAACTTGGGAGGATTACTTGTTCATCAGAAAGAAATTTCCAAATTTTGAGGTGGAGATAGCTCCTCGAGGTCAAGGAGCTTCTGAAGGAGAGGGTACTGACATGGTTTAAAGAAGTTGGGCTCTAAGTGAATATATAAAAGATGGGCTGTAGCTAGTGGGCCAAGTTAGAAATTATGTTAATTAGTTAAGGAAAGGTGTTTTGTTACTTGGTAAATTTACTCGGTTGTAGCCCTTTTGGTTTTGCTTTATATATAACCTGTTGACAGCTGTAAAAGTTATGAAAGAGAATATTCTAGAATTTGTCATTTGCTATCTTCTTCTCCATTTCTTCTTTTCTTGTCTTTTCTTCTATTTGCGTTGATTTCTTTCATTCCTACTTCTATTGGGATATCACATTTGCACAGTTAATTTGGCCGTTCATGCATTGGCAGTTCCGAGACTATGGCATTTCGTGTGTCACCAATCTCTTAATGTTTCCTTGTTAAATTGACACTTCCCACTGCATCGTGAGGGTGCCAAAGAGACTCCTTGATATTCTCGTGTCTCAATTTTTCCTACTTAGGTTGTTTTGCATTTTTGCTTCTTTTTGCCTCTCGGGTTTGATTTGTAGTATATCAAACTCCTCTTGTTCACGAGAAGGCACAGAAGGGCGGGGATATAGTTTGCCTTGCACCCATAGGTGAGCTCCAATTTAATGACTTCTTTACTTAGCCGAATTCAAAGCTCAAAAAATTGGTCCTTAGGCGTAGAAGAGGAGAGGGAGAAGGGTCTGGCAAAAGGGACCCGCTTGTCAGTCTCCTCAGACTGTACACTGTCCTCTTTTGTTTCTTTTCTTGTTTGCTCTCGGCATTAGCTAGACCGTATAATGGTCTTAACATGGTGTATAAAACACCGGGAGTACGCACAACGAAGGGGTCAGACACTGTTTGGTTTAAACACAGCGCCTAGCACCAGTATTTACTTG
>CM022079.1:19486688-19606688 GCA_011114355.1 Carex littledalei
CAACAAAAACCGTTTCCCACAGTAGAACAAGCTTTTGCTTTAGTACGTAGAGAAGAAAACCGCCAAACAGTAATGTTAAACAAAGGGGATGGTGCTGAAAATTCTATGGTTATGTTTGTGAGAAACCAACCTCTTGCCATAAACAAACCTGACTTCAAACCAAAACCGGGTCTTGTTGAAGGTTGTACTTACTGTCATAACCCAAGGCATACCAAGGATAAATGTTTCAAATTGATTGGCTACCCACCGGGTTGGAAAGATAAAAGGAAAAAGAAGCAGGGAGATTGGCAACAATACAGGGGTGAGGCGCAAATGGCTGCAGCAGATTTGTCTGCAGCCCCTGTTGTGCAAGATGCTACTGCTGGGTCGGGTAGTCTTGCTGGGCAGCTGGTCCCAAATGAGTTGGGCATGACTGGACCGAACCAAGCCACTGCTGCCTCAGTTTCAGCGGGTAAATATTCCATTTTACCGCCTGTTGAGAACAAGGAACGTTTGGAAGGTAAAAATTGTTTTGTCTCTAATAATTTTCATACTAATAAGGTTGATTGGATAATAGATTCAGGGGCAACAGATCACATGACCTACTCAGAAAAGGATCTTGTGAAGATGTCCACACCAAGAAGAACGGCAATAGTCAATGCTAATGGTGAATTGTATCCTGTAGAGGGTGCTGGAGATGTTCAGTGTTCACCTTCCCTTACTTTATCAAATACTCTACTAGTGCCTTCTTTATCAACCAGATTATTGTCTGTTGGTCAGATTTGTGAAGAATTGAATTGTGCTGTTCTCATGTATCCCCAGTTTTGTATCTTTCAGGATCTTCTCACGAAGGAGATCATTGGCCGTGGTACTAGAAGAGGGAGACTGTATCATTTGGACGACATGGTGGTTGGAAAGGCTCATTTGTCTACAAGTTCATCAACGAATCGGATCTCTCGTATTTGGATGTGGCATAAGAGATTAGGACATCCATCTTTTGGGTATCTAAAAAGACTTTACCCCAGTTTATTTTTTGGCTGTGAGAATGAAAAATTCGATTGTAAAACCTGTATTAGAGCTAAGAGTCACCGTGTGGTTTTTCCTAGTAGTTTGAATAAGAGTACTAAACCTTTTGACTTGGTTCATTCTGATGTTTGGGGTCCATCCCCAGTTAATTCATCTGTTGGAAATAGGTGGTTTGTACTATTTATTGATAATTGTACTAGAATGACGTGGCTGTATGTCCTTGAAACAAAAGATGAAGTGGCACCTGTTTTTAAGTCCTTTTTTAACATGGTACGAAATCAGTTTAATCGGAACATTAAATTTCTAAGAAGTGACAATGGTGGTGAGTTTGTGAATAAAACACTTCGGGAATTTTTTCACTCTAACGGAATTATCCATGAAACAAGTTGTGTCGGAACTCCACAGCAGAACGGAGTGGCCGAACGAAAAAATAGACATGTTTTAGAAACAGCCAGGTCTATGTTATTAGAGTATGAAGTACCACAAGTCTATTGGGATCATGCGGTTACCGCTGCCGTGTATCTAATTAATCGCATGCCATCAAATGTGTTAAATTTCCAAACTCCACTTCAAGTACTCTCTTCATACGTACCGATACCATCCATTCTGAACCTTCCACCAAAGGTATTCGGGTGTGTTGCATTTGTCCACATACAAAAACACCAACGATCAAAATTGGAACCTTGTGCCGAAAAGTGTGTATTTGTGGGGTATGGCCAAAACCAGAAAGGTTATAAATGTCTCAATCCTGTTTCTAAAAAAATGTTTGTTACCATGGATGTCACCTTTATTGAAACGGAAAGTTTTTTTCGAAAAGATACAATTCATTCTCAGGGGGAGAATTTAGTTGAGAATGAAAATTGGCATCAATTGGGTCCATATGAGAATGTTAGCACAGGAGGTGCTGCTGTAAACCCGAACCAAACTTCTGTAAACCCGAACCAAACTTCTGTAAACCCGACCCAAACTTCTGTAAACCCAGGTCAATGCCAAACTTCTGACCCGAACTCAGACCAGAACCAAACTGTTGTTGTTGCTGACCCGAACTTGGACCCGAACCCAGCCACTGCTGGTCCGAATCCAGATGCTGGCCCTGACCCGAACCCAGCTACTGCTGGCCCGAATCCACCTGCAGTGAGCCCATCTCGGGCTGAGTCTGAAAGGGACATTAATTGGTGGATTGAACTTAGCATGGATCCAGAAAATGAGCAAAGGCAATTGATATAGTCTCCTCTACCACAGCTGGGCCAATCTCCTGAGAATGAGGTACAAGTTTCAAATTCTGAGAATTTTAATTCTAATAATTCTAATACAGGATACAGATTACCTGACAGGCGTAACAGAGGAAACCCTCCTAAGCGTTTTAGACCAGATGAAGCTGGTGAAGGAGATTATGCAATTGGTAAATTTGTGACAACAGAACACTTGTCCAGCCCATTGAAGGAGTTTGATACCACTCTTGCCTCTATTCGAATCCCGGAACGACTTGAAGAAGCCATGAGCAATCCCAAGTGGTTGGAAGCTATGAGAGCGGAAATGGAGGCATTAGAGAAAAATCACACATGGCGGTTGGTAAGTTTACCAAAAGGAAGAAAGACAGTAGGTTGTAAGTGGGTATTCACAGTAAAATATGGTCCAACTGGTTTGGTTGACCGGTATAAGGCTCGGCTAGTTGCCAAAGGATTTACACAAACCTATGGTATTGATTTTCAGGAAACTTTTTCACCAGTTGCTAAGTTGAATACCATTAGAATTCTATTATCTCTTGCAGCTAACCTTGATTGGCCTTTGCATCAGTTCGATGTAAAGAATGCTTTCCTTCACGGTGATCTTGAAGAGGAGATCTACATGGAAATTCCACCCGGGTACAGTCATTCGGGGTCTCAACAGCTGGTATGCAAGTTAGAGAAGGCACTATATGGACTGAAACAATCTCCTAGAGCTTGGTTTGGGAGATTCTGTAGTGCTATGAGTAAATATGGTTACACTCAAAGTGATTCTGACCATACTTTGTTTTACAAGAAGAAGCATGAAAAGATAGCTGTTCTGATTATTTATGTAGATGACATGATAATCACAGGTGATGATCAAGATGAAATTGATAGATTGGAGAAAAGACTCTCCGAGGAATTTGAAATGAAGGATTTAGGTGGACTAAAATATTTTCTCGGAATTGAAGTGGTAAGAACCAAAGAAGGTATATCTCTGTCTCAAAGAAAGTATGTGTTAGACTTGTTAACTGAAACTGGGATGCTTGATTGCAAACCAGTAGACACCCCTGTTGTACAAAATCTTAAGTTAGGTGAATTCCCGACTCAAGTACCAGCCAACAAAGAGAGATACCAGCGATTGGTAGGTAAGCTCATCTATTTGTCTCATACCAGACCAGATATCGCATACGCTGTAAGTTTGGTAAGCCAATTCATGCATGCTCCAAGTGAGCAGCATATGGAAGCTGTGTTTCGTATTCTCAGGTACCTGAAAGGTGCTCCAGGTAGAGGAATTTACTTTAAGAGAAATGGACACTTAAGAGTGGAAGGGTATACGGATTCAGACTGGGCAGGAGACATTACTGATCGGAAATCCACTTCCGGATATTTCACATTTGTTGGTGGTAATTTGGTGACATGGAGGAGTAAAAAGCAAAAGGTGGTAGCTCTCTCCAGTGCCGAAGCTGAGTTTATGGGTATCGCTAAAGGACTGCAGGAGCTGATATGGTTGAAAAAGGTCATGAGTGAGCTCGGGTTTGGTCCTAGTGACGGAATGAAACTTTTTTGTGACAACAAGGCGGCAATTGCTATATCACAAAATCCTGTACAGCATGACCGTACAAAGCACATAGAAGTGAGCAGACACTTTATACGACAAAATCTAGAGGAGAATGTCATATCTCTTCCATTTGTGAGAACAGGTGATCAACTAGCTGACATTCTAACCAAGGGCGTTTCGGGTGCAATTTTCCATGACTCGCTTGGCAAGTTGGGCATGACGGATATCTATGCACCAACTTGAGGGGGAGTATTGACGCGAGACAATTATGGAAACAACAAGCTGGAGGCAGCAAGCTGGAGGCGCAGCAGAAACAAATCTGGATTCTCATAGCTAGTTTATTTGTTACCTTATTATGTGTCTAAAGATAGAAGGAAAGATATATGTAATAATAGAATGAATTCTGGGGTGATTTACTTTCCTTTATTTCAGTGATTATCTCTCTATTTGAGGAGGCCGAAAATACAGAAATTGTAACACATAATTTTTCTATCAATAATACATGGGTGGGAAGGGAGTTTCATGGGAGTTGTGTGTTGTTTATTTTTTTCCCTCTTTTTCTTCATAAGTTGACAGATAAGAGAGGTGTTAATAAATTAAGTGTTTTTCTTGTTTAACAAACATCAATAATGTTAAAATTTGTTATGACATACATCAATACATACTGCACATATTCAAATCTATACAGAATTCACATAGCATATGGAGAGGTAGCTAGTGCATATGGAGCTTTTGTCTGGGTTCTACATATCTCATCTCTTCCCATGCATCATTAACTACATTTGATGAACTTCATTTGCTATCATCATCATTAACTTTTA
The DNA here is from genome assembly GCA_011114355.1 of Carex littledalei. Taxonomy (NCBI): domain Eukaryota; kingdom Viridiplantae; phylum Streptophyta; class Magnoliopsida; order Poales; family Cyperaceae; genus Carex; species Carex littledalei. The sequence continues at coordinate 19,491,284 of CM022079.1, forward strand.
CTTCATATAAACTTGTGTTATTAATTAGTAAACAAACAAAGAAAACTAATACGCTTTATTTGTAAAACATTATTATGATCCAGCCAGATTGTTCACAACACAGTTAATCTTTAAGAGGGGTGTGACATATGTAAACTAACAGATGGAGAGGGCAAAAAGTTGATTTGTTGATTCGGCGAAACCACAGATGGAGTGGGCAAGCAATATCTCCAATACGTATGTAAACTAACTCTTATATATATTATATATACTGTTTTTTTTTTTTTTGTTAAATCATCAAATAAAAACTCATACAACTTATCTTGATTATCTTTGCCGAAGCAAAGCAAAAATCATTTTACTAGCTAGTCATAGACATAATATCTGATTACACAATATAATAAGTTAAATGACTTAAATCATAATTATCATCTACCACCAGATAAACCAGAGAAAGATGTCATTGTAGAGGGGTGTGACATAATATAAGAATCAAACCCTTCATTCTGAAGCAGTGCAAGCATGCTAAAGTTCGATTTTATTGCTGATAACTCAGGTAGGGGTGCGTTGCCCTCCAAATATTGCACCGCTTGTCGCATGCTTGGCCTGGCACTAGGTAGTGGATGTGAGCAAAGCAAACCAAGTTTTAGCACCATATCTACCTCCTCTACTGTATAACATTCGCCTAATCTCGGATCCACAATATTGGCTAAGGATCCGAACTTCCAGTGTTCTAACACCTGATCGACTAGAATCGTTCGCTCACCTTGTGTACCGGGGTCTACCGGCCTCTTACTGCAAACAATTTCTAACAGGAACGCACCAAAGGCAAACACATCAGTGAGAGGTGTTGCCTTCCCAGTTCTCGCAAGCTCTGGTGCAATATAACCCATTGTACCTACCACATGAGTGGTTTGAGGGTCAGTACCGTGATCGTATAGTCTTGCAAGGCCAAAGTCACCCAATCTACCATTTAAATCACAATCTAATAAAACATTGCTTGCCTTAATGTCTCGGTGGATGACGACTTGCTCCCAATCCTCATGGAGGTATAAAAAACCTGATGCTACTCCTTTGATAATTTTGAATCGTTGGATCCAACTAAGAGTCGGCTTTTCTTGACCATACAAATACTTGTCAAGACTCCCATTTGGCATGTAATCATATACCAAAAGGAGCTCCCCTTTACGCCGGCAATAACCCAATAACTGAACAAGGTTTCTATGCCGGAGCCGACCAATACTCACAACCTCTGCAATGAATTGCTTGATACCTTGCCTTGATTCGTGTGAGATTCGCTTGACTGCAACTTCCAATTTGGACACAGGTAAAACCCCCCTGTAAACTTTCCCAAAGCCACCACTTCCAAGCAACTCTTTTTCCTTAAACCCATTCGTTGCTCGGTACAAATCTTTGTATGAGAAGCGATGTGGACCAAACTCAACTTCCCAATCTTCAAGCAGTTCTGCATACTTGAACCGCCTTTTCATGTAGAGAAAAAGGATAGCAAGTAAAATAAAAACAAAGGCAGCTGAAGCGAAAGGCATCACTATGTCTAAGACTTTTGATCGGCCTTTGGAGGTTGTACGTGGGAGCTTTGGTAACTTTGATAGGTCAAGGGATGGTTCTGCTCCATTTAGTTTGAAGCTCCATCCAAGAATGTAGTGAGAGCTAAGGACAGAGCCAGTGGAAGAAGAGAAACCAACATACATAGAATCGAAGTTCGAAAGTACTGTTGAGAGATTGAATTTATAAGAAAGTAGAGGTTTGTTTGGCTTAGACTTTCAAATGGGAGATAAGGTAACAGTAATTTGTGTCTCTTGGCTCTCGTATTCAACCCATACTTGCATCGCTTTACGACTGATAAGGCTCAAATTTTTAAAAGCACTGGGATTATCATCGGTATAATAACCGGCGGAAGCAGATTGGCTTGACTTCAAACTATTTATATCAATGCCAACATGGTTATCATTTATATCCTTGAACTCAGAGCTATATATAGTGTCAAGCTCAATTGCAAAAATATGATTGGTGAGATTGCCGTTGTTTTGAATATTGAGGAGGCCCAAGTATTGGCTTGGCAAGGCAGAGGAGAGATTCTTGGAGGGGGAGATGAAGAAGGCAATACCATGGCCGCTGAGGTCAAGGTACTCCGAAATAATTGCGAATACAAATGTGGTTTAGAAGGAAGAGGTGGTCGACCTGCCAAAACGAATTGGAGACGGATGGAAGGCATGACCTTTCATTTGAAACGTGTCGTTAGTTAACCTCAAAAGGCCATTCGACTCGATGTACGCTACACCGTCTAGGGTTAGATTTGCACCGGAGAATCCATTGAATGTAAATTCCCCTTCTTGGCTGACTGAGAATGCGATTTTTAAGAGGAAGAGAAAACTCAAAGCAAAGTTTTTAATGAGCATGACTAAATTAAGAAACAAATTATTAATTTGCTTAGAAGATGAGAAGCTCAAATGGGTGTATTTCTTTGCAGCAAGTTGTGGATTTGAGAATACATAGCGCATGATTGGATATTATTAATTAAATCATGTGAGAGATAATTAAGGCACCAATTAGCAGAAGCTTCTACTTGGACTTATTTCAGTATGTTCACACAGAAATATTGACTTAGAAGTAAGCTTAGAGAAAATAAAACTTTGCAGGAGACACTGATGAAATAAATTGGTGAGTTAATGACCAATTATTGAGTGAGATTATCATATTTTAAAATGCGTAGATCGGTATGTATTATGTATTAATATTTCTATTTTTAAAATTCAAACAGTTGATATGAATTGCTCAATATGATTTTCCATATGAACATGTATTTCTAGCCGTGTTGTAAAAAATGTCCGTTTAGGCCGATTAATTGGCCGATTAGTTGTCGGCAATGATCAAACCGTCACGGATTTTTCCAATTAATTTGCCGATTATTCCCGATTAATCGCTTGGCGATACCCTGTCCATCCAACTATCGTATATTGTTATTTACAACACTGATTTCTAGATCAAAATTTACATATTTTTTAGAAATATTTTACTATTCTTTTAGATAGATATAAAATTACTAGTTTTTAATGGTCAAGAATTTTAGATCTAGTTATAATCTACCTAGCTAAATTATAGTAAAAACATAAATAAAAAATATACAAAAAAATTTTGTATTCAAGTATTTTTTTTCAATGTTTAAATAGCGTTTATAGCGTCATAGCTGGAAGGCTACATAAAAATCTATAGCGAAAGCTATGCTACATAGCATTTTTTTTTACAAAAATTATATTATATATTTGTACTAAATATCAACATTATCTAAATTCTCATAGAACAATAAATAACATCAAACTAATTAAGAAATTATAATATTCATATTAAACCAGTACAAAGTCCAAATTGCAGTTCAAAATATCCATAGTAATATTATAAACTGTCGACCTTTTTCTATTCAAAATATCATAAGCATCATGATCCATGACATAATCTATTTTTTTTTCTATTCAAATTTCAAAATAACCTAGACATCATTCATTTCGGTTTGGGCTTTTATTTAACTTTTTTGGGTAAATAAAGCCCATATAAATTGCCTAAAAAAGCCCATTATGCATAGCGCGCGCTATTTGCGCTACACGCTATGCGCTATAGCGGACCGCTATTACCGCTATAGCGGATGTAGCTCAATTAGCGCATTTTGATGCCATAGCTTAGCGTTTAGGGTCCAAAAACGCTATAGCGCGCTATTTAGAACACTGATTTTTTTATATGAAAATTATGTTAAGAGCTTTAGATCAACTGTTTGGAATTTGAAAATAAAATATGAATTCATAGTACAAACCAATCTGTGTATTACTAAGTGTTGTAGCCTCAGTCACCAATTATTAATTAAAGAAATTTCCGAATGCTAATTGATTGAAGTTGCAAAAACCAAGATGAAAACAAAAATGAAATAAAATTAAGGTTACATATGAACAAACAAAGTCGTTCCCAAAGTTAAAATATCCAGATGTTTTTACTAAATTATACTAAATTATAACAAGGTACATTCTTAATTCATTAGACTAAATTATAACACTATTAAGCTGAAAGGTATCGCTACCAAAAAGTCAATTTAGTAGGCTTGAACGAAAGAGCTTCAAAAAGGACTTGAGAGTAGGTCCCATGGGCAACGGACCTACTTTAAGTTCAATGGGCCTCAAGACCGTCCAATCCGATGTAAAATCTGTGCACATCCGTTTCAATTTACATATGCACATTTCTTAAAGCAGATCGGATGGCTTTGAAGCTCATCGAACTCAGAAGCCCATGAAACCTACTCTGTTCTCAGAAGTACTTGTCCATAATATCTTTCTACATTCTCATAAACTTCTCCATCAAGTAGAAAATAACGAGTTGCGGGCCATAAAGCATCAAATAATTTTCTCTGTCACAACTCATTTTTTTCAAGGTTGCAACTTGTAACTATAAACCAATTGATGATGACTTCAGTGATGTGTGTTTGTTGCAACTCGTTTTTTTCAAGGTGTTTGTTGCAACTTGCACCACGACTCCAGAACAAATGTTTTCATATTAGCCAACTTCTATATATATACACACACACATCGCTGAAGTCATCATCAATTGGTTTATAGTTACAAGTTGCAACAAACACCTTGAAAAAAACGAGTTGAGACAGAGAAAATTATTTGATGCTTTATCGCCCGCCACTTGTTATTTTCTACTTGATGGAGAAGTTTATGAGAATGTAGAAAGATATTACGGACAAGTACTTCTGAGAATAGAGTAGGTTTCATGGGCTTTTGAGTTTGATGAGCTTCAAAGCCATCCGATCTGCTTTAAGAAATGTGCATATGTAAATTGAAACGGATGTGCACGGATTTTACAACGGATCGGACGGTCTTGAAGCCCATTGAACTTAAAGTTGGTCATGCATCGAACCTACTCTCTCAAGTCCTTTTTGAAGCTCTTTCGTTCAAGCCTACTAAAGTGACTTTTTGGTAGCGATACCTTTCAGCTTAATAGTGTTATAATTTAGTATAATGAATTAAGAATGTACCTTGTTGAAATAATTTTTGTTCTAATGCTGAATTGATCGGGACAACTACTAGCGAAGGGGTTATTAACTGAAAATTTTAAAAGTAAAGGATTATATTCGTAAATTGATTTCAATTATAAGTACACAGCTTTGCCCAAGTACTTGCTAGATGAGAAACAGACCACATATATAAATTCGTATAATGAACCATAAATTAATTACTGCTATTATAATATTGTACGAAAATCACACATTTTTATTCGAAAATCCATACATGCACGCCCCTCCAAAGGAACTCTATCTGTCCATAATCAAACTTCAGGAAAATAAAGGAAGTCGCAATGTCGGTATCAAATGTAGAGGCTCCTTTTTGCCAGCGGTAACTCCACAGGTCTCCGTCATGTCCACGTCCTCTGGCTTCATCCCGTCAGGTAGTTTCCAATCAAAGTGCAGCAACAGACTTGTCAGAGCATCTTCCACCATGGTCACACCAAACTTCATTCCGGGACAAATCCTCCTCCCGGCACCAAATGGCACAAACTCAAAATTCTTCCCTTTAAAGTCAATATCAGATGTTTCAAACCTCTCCGGTTTGAATTCATCTGGATCATTCCAGTACTCGGGGTTTCTTCCCAGAGCCCATATGTTGATTACCATGCGGGCCCCCGGGGGAATTGTGTAGCCAAGTACCTTGCAACTCTCCTTGCATAGTCGTGGCGCTAAAATTGGAACCGGAGGGTGCATTCTCAGGGTTTCTTTGATGACTAATTGCAGATAACTGAGGCTATTTGTATTGGTATTCCCATCACTACTTTTTGAAGCTAATTGCCTTATCTCTGTTTGTGCCTTTGCCATTACATCAGGGTGCTTAATTAGTTCTGCCATGGCCCATGTAATTGTTGTTGCTGTTGTTTCAGTTCCTCCATTAAATATATCCTGAATAATTAAATTAAGAGTATATACATCATTAGAGTAAACATATATTCAACTAGTAATTAATTTTTATCATTTACTAGCCACATACACAAAACACAAATTAATGTTAATGAGGCAGGCACATATATATATACCAAGATGATAGCTTTTATGTTGTCCATAGTGATAGGCACCTCCAAGTCACCACGTTCCTTTATGTCAATAAGGGCATCGACGAAATCATATTCGATCTCTTCCTCTCCTGATCTTTTCTTCGGTTGTTGTCGATTCTTCAAATGCTCCTGTACAATCTCCTCTAGTACCAAATCCAATTTTCTACATGTATAATTAATAAGTAACATATGAGTCTCAGCCAAACATTAAAGAACAAGAAGAAAACTAGGAATGCAAAAATTAAGTTCATCAAATGTACTTACCGGTGGACTCTCGCAACTCTTCTTCTCATCTTCACATCCAACCAACTCAATGATGGGAAGAGATCTGATAGGTTGAACCTAGACAAGAGCTCCAATACCTCTTTTAATAATTCTAAGTACACTTCTCTCATTTTAAATTTTCCTCCAAATGCTGAGCCAATGATAATATTGTTTGAAAGCTCATATGTCCATGCACTCAAATTGACTTGTGATTTACCAGAAACTAAACTGAAGCTCTTCAACAGGGAATCGATCTCTTCTTGCCAAATTGAGGAGAAAGATTTCACCTGTTTTGAACTAAAGAGCTCACTGGCACAAATTCGACGCAACTGACGCCAGTAGGGGCCATTTGAGAAAAGAATATTTGTGCTACCATAGAAGATACCATTTGCTGCATATAGCGCAGGGCGGTTCGCAAGGTTTGCATCATGTATTTGCATCACCTATATATATACATGCAGTTTGTATGTATCAATTAATGTTTAAACATATAATTTAATTTCCTCCAATATTGATTCAAAGTACTATGCCTCACGCTAGGATTTGTATTACCCAACCTAGAAGTACTCCTACTAGCACAAATTATGGTATTACTGATCGCGTAGCAAAGTTCAAAAAAGAAAATGAATAAAATCCTGAGTGATCTGAGTTATTTTTTTTAAATTTATTTCAAAGTCGAATTTTCCTTTTTTGAATATTGAGTATATAGATAGCCTCACTCACAAAATAAATAAAATGATCAGCTACAAAAGGTAGTCACCTCTTTTGCAGCTTCGCGAGAAGTAAGGACAACGAGATCCGTCTCGCCGGCACGAATGAGCATAACGGGTCCATGTATTTGGGCAAGATCACGCAGGACATGATGTGGCAAAGTGGCAGTTGCTAGGTGGTGTAGACTTCCAATAAATGGCAAGGTCCAGGGACCTGGAGGGAGATTAGATCTAGAATTATGTGTAGCTTGCTTTTGGAGGAATCGAAGGGAGAGCACGAGTAGTAGGAGAAGAGAAGGGAGTGCAAGTGCAAGTAGTAGATCCATTAATTTCTGCTCCTCTTTAGTTTTTGACCTCAAAAAGCAAAGAGAAAACAAATGAGGAAGATTCTTGACAGCCACTACGTACTGTGGAGCTTTTAAAAGAAAGAAAACAAATTATGAGGAAGAAAGATAAAGACAGAAACGGGTGGATGTGGTTGGACTACCATATGAAAATCTATTTCTAGCAGTGTTGGTGCAGCTCTGTTTCGATACCCAATAGATTTCCTGCAGCAACTCATTTCACACATATTACATAATTCGACGTTCATAAATATGTTAATAAAAAGTCAACCCATCTGATTTGTTTGATGTTAGCAGTTGTTAATACGCTGTCAAATTTAATTACCTGGTGAAGCTCCCCGAAAACTCATGGTTAGGCACATGCTGTTCATAATTTCTTATAAAAAAAATCATAAAATACGACTCCCTATGATACTAATTAGTCCACCCTATTTTTTGTCTTTTCTGATTAAGAAGACGAATGAATCAAATTACGGAACCTTTTCTGACTTTAGATGACAAAACCAAGAAACTCATTCTGTCGTATATATTAACACACCGACATATTATTTTGGATTAATTTTCTAATTATTCTAAAAAACTTCTTCAATTTCCTAATCATAAAAATAATCCACAATTAAGTGTTGCAAGAAATTTATCTTTGCCATTATATTCTTGCTCTTACTCATAAAAATTGTTTCCGTAACATGATGCTACCTAAATTAGATATTGCAATGGTTAGCTAACCATAATAAAAGTTCATTTCTTTTCTGTAACATGATGCTACCTAAATTAGATATTTGTAGAATTTTTGTACTATTTTTTTTAAATAGGTACAAAATCACTTGATTTAAAGATTTCGGACCATTCAAAAGTAATGATTTTCTACCTATCTTAAAATAATAGTAAAAGTTTCTTAAAAATATAAAGTTTGGCCTCAAGTAACTTAATTTCTATCCGGAGATCATGATGAACGTTTGGATTCACTGTTTATACTTTTGAAATGAAGATGATCCGTAGTACAGATTCATACATAGTACCGTAGCCTCGCTCATATATATATATATATATATATATATATATTGTTCACCGATTCTGCAATGACTCAGCTCATGTACAGATTCATACATAATATCGATTGCAAAAATAAGTTTGTCGAGCCTTAACTTCAAATATCACCCCCGTAAGAATTTATCAAGGAAATTGACAGGTCCACAATGCTTCTAGTAGTGAAATTTGGGCACAAAATTTTGGGCTGTTCTTTCTTTTAATATAGGTCTTATATAGTTAGTCCAAATAGTTTTTAATTTTTTCTAGGAGGGTTTAAATGCACTATGATTTTGTGCTCCAATATGCTCAACTTTTTCTTTATCTCTGTTTTCAAAGTCCGAACAGTCGATCCGAACCGCTCAACATGATCTTCATAATAAAATATTATTGGAGACCAAAATATTATTGTCTGAAATGAGTTGTCAAAAACGTCCATTTAGACCGTATCGGCCGATTAGTTGTCGGCGATGATCAAACCGTCACGGATTTTCTCAATTAATCAGCCGGTTATTTCCGATTATGACCGATATTCCCGATTATTCTTGTTTAATCGCTTGACGGTACCCTGTCGATCCGACGACCGTATATTGTTATTTACAACACTGATTTTTAGATCAAAATTTACAAAATTTTTAAAAATATTTTACTATTCTTTTAGATAGATATAAAATTACTAGTTTTTAATGGTCAAGAATTTTAGATCTAGTTATAATCTACATAGCTAAATTATAGTAAAAACATAAATAAAAAATATATAAAATTTTGTCTTCAAGTATTTTTTTATATGAAAATTATGTTAAGAGCTTTAGATCAACTGTTTGGAATTTGAAAATATGATAGGAATTCATAGTACAGACCGATTTGTGTATTACTAAGTGTTGTAGCTAGCCTCAGTCATCAATTATTAATTAAAGAAATTTCCGAATGCTAATTGATTGAAGTTGCAAAAATCAAGATGAAAATTAATATATGAACAAAAATGAAATAAAATTAGGGTTACATATGCACAATCAAAGTCGTTCCAAAAGTCAAAATATCCAGGTGTCTTTGCTAATCATATATATATATATATATATATATATATATATAGAGGAGGGTTCAAATGCCTCCATTTTTTGTGCTTCCACTATGTCTCCATTTTTAAAAACTTTAATAACTCAAAATTTAAAACTTAAAAGCCAAAATAAAACCGTTGGATATGATCTACATTATTTATCTATGTGCTCATAAAAAAAATATCACATTTTGATTTTTTTTTTATTGTGAATCAATAAGTTGAAAAATCAACGTCTAGAAATTATCCACATTAGTACGTTTTTTACAAGCTCTTGATGATAACCAAAACAAAATTGAAATGTCATAATCTTTTACACGTGCATAGATAAAATGATGTAGATCATATATATCCAACGGTTTTATTTTGACTTTTAAGTTTTCAATTTTGAGTTATTAAAGTTTTTAAAAATGGAGGCATGAAAAATGGAGGCATTTGAACCCTCCTCATATATATACACGCTGAAGTCATCATCAATTAGTTTATAGTTACAAGTTGCAACAAACACCTTGAAAAAAACGAGTTACGACAAAGAAAATTATTTGATGCTTGCCACGCAACCCGTTATTTTCTACTTGATGGAGAAGTTTATGAGAATGTTGGTTTCATGGGCTTTTGAGTTCGATGAGCTTCAAAGCCATCCGATCTGCTTTAAGAAATGTGCATATGTAAATTGAAACGGATGTGCACGAATATTAAAGCATAGTGCACGGATTTTACAACGGATCGGACGGTCTTGAAGCCCATTGAACTTAAAGTTGGTCACCCATCGGACCTACTCTCTCAAGTCATCGGACCTACAACTTAAACTTGGGAAAAGTTGTGTGCTCAAATTTATATATATATATAGAGAGAGAGAGAGAGAGAGAGATAGACTATGGTGAGTTGTGAAGTAAAACAACGTTTTACTTCACGCCATATTTTCATTTTGAAAATCCAAACAACCGATCCGAACCGTTCAACATATTGTTTGAGGCTTATTATTGATATGATTGAATCATTATTATATAATGCGAAAAATTTCTGAGAAAAAATATTGTTATAATTACGACATATATATGATACTTATTTATTAATTATTTTGAGAAAAAAAGTTGTGCTGAATTATTTTGGTTGCATAATCAACATATATTATATGATACTTATTTATTAATTATTTAAAAAACCATAACACTTTTAGCCAAAAATTTTTTTTGATAATAATTTTGTTGATAGCATTCCAGCTTAAAATCCTTCTTCCATGATTTAGCGTGTAACGAATATTTAACTTTAACAAAGTTGAGTTCTCCGAGTAGTAACATGCATAATTACTATGGTGGGGAACAACGAACGTGACATTTCTTGATGAACTACAACTTATCAATATTAAATGATTAATCACTTGTTTTTTTTCCTTATTGTTTAATGCATCGAGAGTCGGCATTTTAATGATTAATCAATATTAAATGAGTAGGAATCTTACCTAAACCAATTGATGATGACTTCAGCGATGTGTGTGTATATATATAGAGGTTGGCTAAATGAGTAGGAATCTTACCTAAACCAATCGAGAGTCGTGGTGCAAGTTGCAACAAACGCCTTGAAAAAAACGAGTTGCAACAAACACACATCGCTGAAGTCATCATCAATTGGTTTATAGTTACAAGTTGCAACAAACACCTTGAAAAAAACGAGTTGCAACAAACACACATCGCTGAAGTCATCATCAATTGGTTTATAGTTACAAGTTGCAACAAACACCTTGAAAAAAATGAGTTGTGACACAGAAAATTATTTGATGCTTTATGGCCCACAACTCGTTATTTTCTACTTGATGGAGAAGTTTATGAGAATGTAGGAAGATATTATGGACAAGTACTTCTGAGAACAGAGTAGGTTTCATGGGCTTCTGAGTTCGATGAGCTTCAAAGCCATCCAATCTGCTTTAAGAAATGTGCATATGTAAATTGAAACGGATGTGCATGGATTTTACAACGGATTGGACGGTCTTGAAGCCCATTGAACTTAAAGTATGTCCGTTGCCCATGGGACCTACTCTCAAGTCCTTTTTGAAGCTCTTTCGTTCAAGCCTACTAAATTGACTTTTTGGTAGCGATACCTTTCAGCTTAATAGTGTTATAATTTAGTATAATGAATTAAGAATGTACCTTGTTGAAATAGTTTTTGTTCTAATGCTGAATTGATGGGGACAACTACTAGCGAAGGGGTTATTAATTAACTGAAAATTTTAAAAGTAAAGGATTATATATATTCTTAAATTGATTTCAATTATAAGTACTTGATGATATATTTATCTTAATGAATAAAATTATGATTCAGTAATTAACTGACTTAAAATTTCGGTTTATTTAAATTATTAATCGTAGATTGATTCAGTTCAACTATATATATATACTAATGATAATATTAATGAAGGTAGTGCTTGAATACTCATATATTTAATTTGGACTTGATGCAACTACATAGGCAACATTCAAACAAGGGGAGTATGCCGTTAAATTTTGAATAATTTGGATGTTTTGTTCTAAAATTGGTATTTTGAGTAAATCTTGATTGTTATAACTTGCTCAACATTAAAAAAAATCTTCGTCTAGTTTATGCGGCCTTGTGTCTTCCTCTTCGTCTAGTTACAACATCCTACAACAATTTGGTTTTGCGATTTTAAAAGTCTAAACAGTCAATTCAAACCGTTCAATATGATATCTATATTAAAATGTGCTTGGAGATAAAATTTTACATTTTTTTTGAATTTTTTACTATTTATTAAGTATTTTACAAAACTGTTATTTTTAGACAATTTTGTACCACTGAAAAACAGCAGTTTCGTAAAATACTTAATAAATAATAAAAAATTCAAAAAAATATAAAATTTTATCTGCAAGTAAATTTTAAGATAGATATCATGTTGAACGGTTTGGATCGACTGTTTGAACTTTTAAAATCACAAAACCAAATTGTTGTCAGATATTGTAACTTATAAATGTGGTAAGTGGGTCTCTCCTCTTAAATAAAACTAGTTAAATTACATAGTAATGAAATGTCAAAAGCTACACTAATAATCTCGAGCTCAAGAATTAAAACAGATCAATAAATTAATAACATCTAAAAGCTTTAGGTCATAAAAATTAATAAAAAAATAATTATTTTATTTGAATATGTATTACAATCAGTTGTAAGTTGCTCCACATTCAGGGGCGGATCTACATAGGCCCAGTGGTAGGCAAGTGCCTACACCTGGATTATGAAATTTTTTAGAGGTCCATTAGTATTATTTATTAGTGCCTACCCCTAAACAATGTTAGTGCCTACCTCAGACTCCAGCTGAGACCTGTGCCATGTCTATAATATCTCGTGTGTTAAAGAAAAGGAAACAATCAGGGAAAAAAAGAAGAAAAAACGTTGTTTTTTCATAGAAAGAAAAGAGATGGGAAGAAAGAGAAGAATATGACATGTAGGGGTGTTCAAACGGTCGGTTCGGTTGAAACCGAACTAAAATAACCAAATCAAACTTTTCTTCGGTTTTCAAAAATAGAACCGAACCGAACCGATTAAACTTATAAACCGATTAAGAACCGAACTGAACAAACCGAAGTAAATTTCGGTTTGTTCAGTTCAAACCGAAGTAAACCTATTGGTGCCATTATTAACGAAAATTACACATGTTCATACACAAGTTGTTCAATTCCATACAAAATATGTAAATGTTCTAAAATATTTAAACTAAAATGAAAGAAAGGAAGCATTGATTGAACCAAACAAAATATAAATCATACTTGAACCATTATAATTCGGTCGGTTTGGTTTAGTCGGTTTTGAAAATTGTAAATCGAACCAATCCATTTAAACCGAAAAATCGAACCATGCATTTAAACCGAAATTTTTCGGTTCGGTTGAAAACCGAACAAACCGAACCATTTGAACACCCCTAATGACATGTGAGACCAATGTTTGTAATTCAATTGAATGGGTCGGTTTTTAGTTTTTATATTGGACTATTTCTAATTTAATGTTTATTTTAAGTTTTTTGTTTCAATTTTGATCTGGGCCTCTTTTCAAAGTTTGTTCTTGGGCTTGCGTTAAGGTAGGACACTTTCTACAATTGATTATTTACAATCAATTGGTAACAGATGATACAAAACTGTATTGGTTTATCATTGTCTGCACTTGTGGACATTTTATCATGTCCTTAATTAATAACTACATTTCTGGTAATAAACTACAACATAAGTAATTAGGATAAAGAAGACATACATACTAATAAGGTCTGTTATTTTAATGGGCCTTTCTAATATTTTATTGAGATTTTATTAGTCTAGTTTATTTTTAGTTTTATATATTGTTATTCATTCAATTTAAGCAACTTTATATATTGTAGTTTATTTATAATTTTATATTATATTATATTAGTAAATATTTGAGTCTTGTCTTATTAAAATTTCTTACAAATTAAAATATTTACAAATGGTTTCCTATTATTCGAAAACAAAACAGATTTTTTCGAAAAATCCGAACCAATCAATCAATACAAGGGAACAACTGCAGGGCACTACCTCATAGAATGAACCAATTTTTTTAATTTAATAATTTGTCTTAACATAATTTTTGACAAACTAACTTTTTATCCATTTTTTCCTATTTTTTTAGTAACTTCTGCAATAAGAAAAAACCGAGTTTCCAATCCGATTCGACTAAATAAACAAACTGAGTTTCCTATTTTTTCCTATTTTGTGCTTTTTTGTTATGCCAGTTTCGTATAGGCTGCTATTTTTTCATGTACAAATTTCAAACATTAAATTCCTGTTATTTTTAGAGAGAGATGCAAATCTGAGGAGAATCTGAAAAATATTTTTTTTGTTACTACCTTTTTTCTATTACACAGTGGCTATATATATTACAAGGTCAAATATGACCGTTGGAGCCTTTTCTAATTTTTGCTACAGTGACCTTATTTTGTATATTTACACATACGCCCTTGATATATAATGAATTATATTCTGAGCTAGATCATTACTCAATACACCCCCTCAAGCTAGGATTGTAAATATCGAGTAATCCTAGCTTGCTTGTGATTTCTTCAAACGGTTTGGAATCTAATCCTTTTGTAAACACATCCGCTAGTTGATCCTCACTTCGAACAAACGGTGTTTCTATTTTCTTGGCTTGAACCTTCTCTCTAATAAAGTGACAATCGACTTCTATGTGTTTGGTCCGTTCATGAAATACGGGATTTAGTGCAATGTGACGTGCGGAGTTGTTGTCACAATACATCTTCATGGATTTATCAACGTTGATTCCCATATCTTTGAGCAATTATTTGAGCCATATCAATTTGCATGCGGTTGATGCCATGGCTCGATACTCCGCTTCCGCGCTTGATCATGCCACAACATTTTGCTTCTTGCTTTTCCATGTGACTAGATTTCCGCCTACAAACGTGCAAAAACCGGTGGTGGATTTTCTATCAAAACTATCGGCCCAGTCTGCATCGGAATAGCCACATATTGCATTAGAATTATTATTTTTCATCCATATGCCCTTACCGGGATTTCCTTTTAAATATCTTAAAATTCTATTTATGGCCTCTAAATGTGGTGTTCTTGGTGAATGCATAAATTTACTAAGTTGTCTTACGGAAAAGGAGATATCCGGACGAGTAACCGTAAAGTAAATTAATTTTCCTACGAGTCTTTGAAATTGGTTTATGTTTTCTAAGGGTTCACCATCCACTAGTACAAAAAACCCCTTCACTGACTGTTAAAATAACCCTACACCGACTGTTGTCGAGACGTCATCGGACCTACTCTCAAGTCCTTTTTGAAGCTACTCTCAAGTTCTTTTTGAAGCTCTTTGGTTCAGCCTACTCTCAAGTCCTTTTTGAAGCTCTTTGGTTCACCATCCACTACTGTTAAAATAACCCATCGGACCTACTCTCAAGTCCTTTTTGAAGCCTCTTTGGTTCAGAATACTACATTGACTTTTTGGTAGCGATACCTTTCAGCTTAATAGTGTTTGATTTAGTATAATGAATTAAGAATGTACCTTGTTGAAATAGTTTTTGTTCTAATGCTGAATTGATCGGGACAACTACTAGCGAAGGGGTTATTAATTAACTGAAAATTTCAAAAGTAAAGGATTATATATATTCTTAAATTGATTTCAATTATAAGTACTTGATGATATATTTATCTTAATGAATAAAATTATGATTCAGTAATTCACTGACTTAAAATTTCGGTTTATTTAAATTATTTATCGTAGATTGATTCAGTTCAACTATATATATATACACTAATGATAATATTAATGAAGGTAGTGCTTGAATACTCATATATTTAATTTGGACTTGATGCAACTACATAGGCAACATTCAAACAAGGGCCATTAATTAAATTTTGAATAATTTGGATGTTTTGTTCTAAAATTGGTATTTTGAGTAAATCTTGATTGTTATAACTTGCTCAACATTAAAAAAAAATCTTGGTTATTGTTTATGCGGCCTTGTGTCTTCCTCTTCGTCTAACATCCTACAACAATTTGGTTTTGCGATTTTAAAAGTCTAAACCGTCAATTCAAACCGTTCAATATGATATCTATATTAAAATGTGCTTGGAGATAAAATTTTACATTTTTTTAATTTTTTTACTATTTATTAAGTATTTTACAAAACTGTTATTTGTAGACAATTCTGGACCACTGAAAAACAACAGTTTCGTAAAATACTTAATAAATAGTAAAAAAATTCAAAAAAATATAAAATTTTATCTCCAAGTAAATTTTAATATAGATATCATGTTGAACGGTTTGGATCGACTGTTTGAACTTTTAAAATCACAAAACCAAATTGTTATAAGATGTTGTAAGTGGATTCCTCCTCTTAAATAAAACTAGTTAAACTATAAATTACATAGTAATGAAATGTCAAAAGCTACACTAATCATCTCGAGCTCAAGAATTAAAACAGATCAATAATTTAATAACATCTAAAAGATTTAGGACATAAAATTAATAAAAAAAATAATTATTTTATTTGAATATGTATTACAATCAGTTGTAAGTTGCTCCACCACATTGATACATTTTGTATCATTCTCATCTGGTACCCAGTACAGATTTACCAGTATGACTAAAGAGCATGAAAGAGAGTGGAGAGCCTAAGAAAAAAAAGAGAGAAAGTCATTAAAATTAGAAAATAAGAAATCAACAATGCAAAAAATTATTAATCAAGAGTATCAGATAATAAATTAACATTCTTGTTTTTTGTGTTTAGGGTTTAGGGTTTTGTACATAGTAATGAACCGCACAAAATATAAACAAACATCGATGTAAGAAACTAAATGAAGTAACATTTCTTACAAAAGCTCCACATCTCATTTCTCAAGTCTCAACTCGTCCAGATAATTAGTTCATACAGAAAAACTATAACAAAAATCCGATTGATTAGATTTTCTTCTCTCAACAGGATACGACCGCCTTTTCGAGCATACATTGAGGCCATGATGGTGTATGCATACACATTTGGTTTTACGCCGACCTTTCGCATGTGGCCCCACACACATAGCGCCTCGTCATATAGTGCCCCTTTCTCAAGTGAACTTAGCAACAGCCCCTACACTAGCACACTCGGCTTCTCTCCTTTCTGTACCATTAGTTGAAATATCTCAACAGCAACCTCGGTTTCATAGACCTTGGAACATGCAGTGAGTATTGTATTCCATTGTTTTGTGCTATGTGTCATGTCCCTCTCACCCATTTTGTCGAGCAGCTTGAGGGGCCATCTGTAAATCCCCCTTTGTCTTGCGGCCATCAGTAGAACTATTTTTCATAGCACTCAGCAAACTGTTGTAGATCAACTCATTAAGGGTTCTATTTTTCTTCAACCATTCGACAACAGTAAAGGCAGCATCTAATCTCTAAGCGAAGCCTAACCTCCGAATTATACAGTTATAAACTTGAAGAGGCAAATCAGGACAATCCTTGAGCAATTCTGCCATGTCATCTGCAGTTTTCGCATTGTGTAAGGTCAATGTGAGAGCACGTACATCAATTCTTCCATTTTGGAGAGCATTCGGAATTTCTTCATAGTCGACCTCTACTTAATTTCTCACAAGTTTGATCCAAACCCAAAACTCCATTAAAGCATCTGGTGGTGTAAAAAGCACCTTTATTTTTTACATCCGTCTTCAAATGGGAAAAATTGGGCGCAAACCTAGAGCTAGGAAATGAAATGTAACTGGAACAGCTAAAACACCCTTTAATGATCAGCTACAAAATGATCAGCTACAAAAAGTAGTCACCTCTTTTGCAGCTTCGCGAGAAGTAAGGACAACGAGATCCGTCTCGCCGGCACGAAGGAGCATAACGGGTCCATGTAATTGGGCAAGATCACGCAGGACATGATGTGGCAAAGTGGCAGTTGCTAGGTGGTGTAGACTTCCAATAAATGGCAAGGTCCAGGGACCTGGAGGGAGATTAGATCTAGAATTATGTGTAGCTTGCATCTGGAGGAATCGAAGGGAGAGCACGAGTAGTAGGAGAAGAGAAGGGAGTGCAAGTAGTAGATCCATCAATTTCTGCTCTTCTCTTTAGTTTTTAACCTCAAAAAGCAAAGAGAGAAGTCAGAAAACAAATGAGGAAGATTCTTGACAGCCACTACGTACTATGGAGCTTTCAAAAGAAAGAAAACGAATTATGAGGAAGAAAGATAAAGAGAAAAATGGGTGGATGTGTTTGGCGGTACCATGTCCATCCGACGACCGTATATTGTTATTTACAACACTGATTTCTAGATCAAAATTTACAAATTAAAAAAAAAAAATTACTATTCTTTTAGATAGATATAAAATTACTAGTTTTTAATGGTCAAGAATTTTAGATCTAGTTATAATCTACATAGCTAAATTATAGTAAAAACATAAATAAAAAATATATAAAATTTTGTCTTCAAGTATTTTTTTATATGAAAATTATGTTAAGAGCTTTAGATCAACTGTTTGGAATTTGAAAAAAAAGATAGGAATTCATAGTACAGACCGATCTGTGTATTACTAAGTGTTGTAGCTAGCCTCAGTCATCAATTATTAATTAAAGAAATTTCCGAATGCTAATTGATTGAAGTTGCAAAAATCAAGATGAAAATTAAGGTTACATATGCACAATCAAAGTCGTCGTTCCAAAAGTCAAAATATCCAGTTGTCTTTTCTAATCACATATATATATATATATATATCGCTGAAGTCATCATCAATTAGTTTAACAAAGAAAATTATTTGATGCTTGCCACGCAACCCGTTATTTCTACTTGATGGAGAAGTTTATGAGAATGCAGAAAGATATTATGGCCAAGTACTTCTGAGAACAGAGTAGGTTTCATGGGCTTTTGAGTTCGATGAGCGTCAAAGCCATCCGATCTGCTTTAAGAAATGTGCATATGTAAATTGAAACTGATGGGCACAAATATTAAAACAGAGCGCACGGATTTTACAACAGATCGGACGGTATGAAAGCTCATTGAACTTAAGTAGGTCCGTTGCCCGTCGGATCTACTCTCAAGTCTTTTTTGAAGGTCTTTGGTTCAGCCTACTACATTGACATTTTGGTAGCGATACCTTTCAGCTTAATAGTGTTATAATTTAGTATAATGAATTAAGAATGTACCTTGTTGAAATAGTTTTTGTTCTAATGCTGAATTGATGGGGACAACTACTAGCGAAGGGGTTATTAATTAACTGAAAATTTTAAAAGTAAAGGATTATATATATTCTTAAATTGATTTCAATTATATATATTCTTAAATTTTACATTTTTTTTAATTATTTTACTATTTATTAAGTATTTTACAAAACTGCTATTTTTAGACAATTCTGGACCATTGAAAAACAGCAGTTTCGTAAAATACTTAATAAATACTAAAAAATTCAAAAAAATATAAAATTTAATCTCCAAGTAAATTTTAATATAGATATCATGTTAAACGATTTGGATCAACTGTATGAACTTTTAAAATCACAAAACCAAATTGTTTTAAAATGTTGTAACTTATAAATGTTGTAAGTGGATCCTCCTCTTAAATAAAACTAGTTAAACTACAAATTACATAGTAATGAAATGTCAAAAGCTACACTAATCATCTCGAGCTCAAGAATTAAAACAGATCAATAAATTAATAACATCTAAAAGCTTTAGGACATAAAAATTAATAAAAAAAATTATTATTTTATTTGAATATGTATTACAATCAGTTGTAAGTTGCTCCACATTGATACATTTTGTATCATTCTCATCTGGTACCCAGTACAGATTTACCAGTATGACTAAAGAGCATGAAAGAGAGTGGAGAGCCTAAGAAAAAAAAAGAGAGAAAGTCATTAAAATTAGAAAATAAGAAATCAACAATGCAAAAAAGAATTAATCAAGAGTATCAGATAATAAATTTACATTCTTGTTTTTTGTGTTTAGGGTTTAGGGTTTAGTACATAGTAATGAACCGCACATAACAAACATCGATGTAAGAAACATCAATGTCTTGTGGTCATCAGTAGAACTATTTTTCACAGCACTCAGCAAACTGTTGTAGATCAACTCCTTAAGGCAGCATCTAATCTCTGAGCGAAGCCGAACCTCCGAATTATACAGTTATAAACTTGAAGAGCAAATCAGGACAATCCTTGAACAATTCTGCCATGTCATCTGCAGTTTTTGCATTGTGTAAGGTCAATGTGAGAGCACGTACATCGATTCTTCCATTTTGGAGAGCATTCGGAATTTCTTCATAGTCGACCTCTACTTAATTTCTCACAAGTTTTATCCAAACCCAAAACTCCATTAAAGAATCTGGTGGTGTAAAAAGCACCTTTATTTTTTACATCCGTCTTCAAATGGGAAAAATTGGGCGAGGAAATGAAATGTAACTCGAACAGCTAAAACACCCTTTTCGCCTTATCTTTTCAAATGAAAATGCCCATAACTTGTCTGAATCGAGGTAAGATTTTCAAAGTGGCTTAATAAATAGTAAAAAAATTCCAAAAAATGTAAAATTTAGTCTCCAAGCACATTTCAATATTTAGAACATGTTGAACGGTTCAGATCGGTTGTTTGGATTTTCCAAATGAAAATATGACCCGAAGTAAAGAGGGTGCTTTACTTTGCAAAGCACAATAGCCCATCTCTATATATATATATAAAATTTTGAGCACACAACTTTTCCCAAGTACTTGCTAGATGAGAAACAGAGCACATATCTAAATTCGTATAATTAACCATAAATTAATTACTGCTATTATAATATTGTACGAAAATCACACATTTTTATTGGAAAATCCATACATGCACGCCCCTCCAAAGGAACTCTATCTATCCATAATCCATCTAAACATCTAAACTTCAGGAAAATAAAGGAAGTCGCAATGTCGGTACTAAATACAGAGGCTCCTTTTTGCCAGCGGTAACTCCAAAGGTCTCCGTCATGTCCACGTCCTCTGGCTTCATCCCGTCAGGTAGTTTCCAATCAAAGTGCAGCAACAGACTTGCCAGAGCATCCTCCACCATGGTCACACCAAACTTAAGTCCGGGACAAATCCTCCTCCCGGCACCAAATGGCACAAACTCAAAATTCTTCCCTTTAAATCCAATACCAGATGTTTCAAACCTCTCCGGTTTGAATTCATCTGGATCGTTCCAGTACTCGGGGTTCCTTCCCAGAGCCCATGCGTTGATTACCATACGGACCCCGGTGGCAACTCTCCTTGCACAGTCGTGGAATTAAAAGTGGAAGCGGAGGGTGCATTCTCCGGGTTTCTTTGATGACTAATTGCAGATAACTGAGGCTATTTGTATTGGTGTTCTCATCACTACTTTTTGAAGCTAATTGCCTTAGCTCTGTTTGTGCCTTTGCCATTACATCAGGGTGCTTAATTAGTTCTGCCATGGCCCATGTAATTGTTGTTGCTGTTGTTTCAGTTCCTCCATTAAATATATCCTGAATAATTAAATTAAGAGTATATACATCATTAGAGTAAACATATATTCAACTAGTAATTAATTTTTATCATTTACTAGCCACATACACAAAACACAAATTAATGTTAATCAGGCAGGCACATATATATATACCAAGATGATAGTTTTTATGTTGTCCATAGTGATAGGCACCTCCAAGTCACCACGTTCCTTTATATCAATAAGGGCATCGACGAAATCATATTCAATCTCTTCCTCTCCTGATCTTTTCTTCCGTTGTTGTCGATTCTTCAAATGCACCTGTACAATCTCCTCTAGTACCAAATCCAATTTGCTACATGTATAATTAATAATTAACATATGAGTCTCAGCCAAACATTAAAGAACAAGAAGAAAACCAGGAATGCGAAAATTAAGTTCATCAAATGTACTTACCGGTGGACTCTCGCAACTCTTCTTCTGATCTTCACATCCAACCAACTCAATGATGGGAAGAGATCTGATAGGTTGAACCCAGACAAGAGCTCCGATTCCTCTTGTAATAATTCTAAATACACTTCTCTCATTTCAAATTTTCCTCCAAATGCTGCGCGAATGATAATATTGTTTGAAAGCTCATGTGTCCATGCACTCAAATTGACTTGTGATTTACCAGAAACTAAACTGAAGCTCTTCAACTGGGATTCGATCTCTTCTTGCCAAACTGAGGAGAAAGATTTCACCTGTTTTGAACTAAAGAGCTCACTGGCACAAATTCGACGCAACTGACGCCAATAGGGGCCATTTGAGAAAAGAATATTTGTGCTACCATA
Source organism: Carex littledalei (assembly GCA_011114355.1). Classification (NCBI taxonomy): domain Eukaryota; kingdom Viridiplantae; phylum Streptophyta; class Magnoliopsida; order Poales; family Cyperaceae; genus Carex; species Carex littledalei. The sequence goes on from CM022079.1 coordinate 19,513,542, forward strand.
GAAGATACCATGTGCTGCATATAGCGCAGGGCGGTTCGCAAGGTTTGCGCAGGGCGGTTCGCAAGTGCAAGTAGTAGATCCATCAATTTCTGCTCTCCTCTTTAGTTTTTGACCTCAAAAAGCAAAGAGAAAACAAATCAGGAAGATTCTTGACAGCCACTTGTAAGTAGATGTTATCATGCTTAACTAACATACAATCATTATCATGAGTACAACTAATCATCTTTAAAGTTTTGACAGCGGAATTAAGAATCAGTTAAAGCAAATCAAAGACCTTGGAAATCATAGTCTCCACGTTTAAAACAATAAATCAATCAAATAGATTTCATACCTTTATCTATAGTAACTGTAGAACAACACTTGAGATGTTCTTCACAAACCATCAGAAGAACTGTAAAGCGATTTCTCTCCTCTTTCTCTTTCTAAGCAATGACAACTTTATTCTTTATGAATATAGATGAAGAGAGGATCAACCTTACTCTTAGAATACTTATATATATATCATGCCTGTCATTAAAGCAATCATTAGGGGAGATGAATCTAACACAACCAACCAAAGGATGCCAGCCAAAAAGGGTGCATCGAAAGGATGCGATTATCCTTTGTTCATTCGAAAGGATGCGATTATCCTTTGTACATTCGAAAGGATGCGATTATCCTCTGTACATTTGCATCCTTTAAATCAGGCCCATATGGAATTTTAGTGCAGTCCATCAAAGAGGCATAAGGTGCATATAAGGTGCACATATTTTTAGTGCGGCCTGTATGCACTTTAATGTTTTATTTGGGCCACATATTTTTTTAGTTTCTTACATTCTCCCACTTGGTCCATTATAAAACTTTATGACATTACAACGTTCATAAGGTGCACAATAATATTGTATGTCTTTATATTTCATAAATTCTAAAATCATAATATTTATACTTAAGCAAAATTAATACGAGTCATGGCGGTTGCTAATAATATTTGTTACTAACTTCCTTCCATGTACTACAATATCAATTCTAACTTAATATAAACCATAATGGTATACTTAAGGATCCACGTTAATTGTCTAATTTATATAGACTAATTCCTAAAAAACAATAATATATATACACTCAAATAAATAGGAATTGTATTTGAAACAAACAATCAATAATAATATCATAAATAATCATTCATCTACAATATAAGTTTAATTACAATAATTATTTATCACAGATAACTATTCTCATTCTTTCGACATGTTCGTGAAATGTCTTGGGTGGTAATCCTTTCGTCAAAGCTATCATCATTTTCGTGCTTATATGTTGTATTGTTATTGTTTGTTTCTGTACTTCTTCTTTCACGGCAAAGTACTTAATCTCCATGTGCTTGGCACCTTTGGAGTACTTGTCGTTTTTGCTGAAGAAGACTGCTGCAGAATTATCGCAATAAATTTTCAGCGGCTTGGCAATGCTGACGAAGTCCTGAAATAAAGTTCCGCAGCCATAGTCCTTGTACTTTGGAGTACTTGTCGTTTTTGCTGTACTTTGGAGTACTTGTCGTTTTTGCTGACGAAGTCCTGAAATAAAGTTCCGCAGCCATAGTCCTTGTACCATGGCTTCAAAGCACGCCACAAACTCGGCTTACATAGTGGATGCAGCGATTACCGTCTGCTTCACACTTTTCCATGAGATTGCTCCGCCGGCTAGAAGATACACATATCCGCAAGTGGATTTTCATGTATCGCAACACCCGGCATAGTCTGAATCTGAATAACCAACCGTCTCTAAGTAGTTGGATCTCCTATACGTCAACATGTGATCTTTTGTACCTTGAAGATATCGTAAAACTTTCTTTGCTGCTTTCCAATGTTCCATTCCAGGATTGCTTTGATAACGTCCAAGCATTCCTACAGCAAAACTGATATCTGGTCTTGTACAAGTCTGTGCATACATTAAACTACCCACAATGGAAGCATAAGGAATATTATTCATTTCTTCCTTTTCCAATTCATTTTTAGGACATTGATATAAACCAAATTTATCCCCTTTCTGAATCGGTACCTTACCAGCTGAACATTTCTCCATCTTAAATCTCTCGAGAATCTTGTTAATATATGTTTTCTGAGACAAACCTAACAAACCTTGTGATCGATCACGAAATATTTCTATTCCTATCACATAGTTCGCCTCGCCCATATCTTTCATTTCAAAATTCTTCGAGAGAAAATTCTTGGTGCTTTTCATCATACCAAGATCGTTAGTCGCAATTAAAATGTCATCCACATATAGAACTAGAAACATTATCTTACTCCCACTGACCTTCAAGTATATACAACGATCAACTATGTTTTCCGTAAAACCAAAAGAAGTAATCACATAATTGAACTTGCGATACCATTGTCGTGATGCTTGTTTCAGCCCATATATCGACCTTCTTCAATTTGCAAACCATATCCTTTCCCCCAATTGAAAAGCCCTCGGGCTGATCCATGTAGACTTCCTCTTCGAGTTCTCCGTTCAGAAAAGCAGTTTTGACATTCATTTGGTGTAACTCAAGATCGTAGTGAGCCACCAAAGCCATGATGATACGCAAAGAATCTTTCTTAGAGACGGGTGAAAATGTCTCTTTATAATCATTGCCATCTTTCTGAGTGAAACCTTTGGCAACCAGTCTAGCATAAATGATGATAACATATCGTCATATCTACCATAAAATTCCCCACCGCGATCAGATCGAATGATTTTCACTTGTTTTTCTAACTGTCGTTCAACCTCATTTATAAACACCTCAAGTGCATCAATAGATTGTGATTTCTCATTTAGAAGATAAACAAACCCATAACGTGAGAAATCATCGATGAAAGTGATGAAATACTTTTCGTTATTAAAAGAGGGAACGTCAAATGGTCCACAAATATCCGTGTGAATTATTTCTAGAAGTTGAGAGCTACGAGTGGCACCTTTCTTAGTATGTTTTGTCTGTTTGCCTTTTATACAGTCGATACATACACCTAAGTCAGTAAAATCCAAGTTTGGAAGAACTTCGTACTTAACTAAACGTTGCTTTCTTTCTTTGGATATATGACCCAATCTTTTGTGCCACAAGTACGCCGACTTTTCATCATTCATATTTCTTTTCATTCCAATAGTATTGTTTACGGTAATAAGAGATTCTACATAAGAATTATCTAACTCTAATTTATACAAGCCATCAATCAAATTGCCACAACCAATCATGCAATTTTTTTTTTATATAAACTAAAGTATTTAGATCTAAATTTAAATACATAGACACAATCATCCAACTTAGATACAGATAATAAGTTGCGAGAAAACAAAGGTATATATAATGTATGATACAAATCAACAATATTGCCAGAACCTAATACAAGTCGGTATGTACCGACACCTTTCACTGGCATCTTGTCTTGATTTCCCATAATTACATATCTTTCACTTTATCTACTTTGGCTTGTGGTTTGGATCGTAAGAAATCCCTGTAAATTATTTGAAATATGAGTTGTAGAGCCCGAGTCAATCCACCAAGTATTATTAGGAACATCAATAAAATTTGACTCAAAAGTAACAAAAGTATGAGTCATACCTTTCTTTTCGAACCAAACCTTCATTTTCAGACAATCATTCTGAAAATGACCCACTTTACGACAAAAGTGGCACTTTTGCTTGTTCCCTTCTTTCTTGAAGCTTACATTACAAGACACCTGAAAGGCTTTCCCCTTCTTCTTGGTCTTAGCTTTCCTTGGTTTAGAATTAGAACCCGACCCAACTTCTATGTTTGAAAAATGAACAGTGTTAGGTTTCAATTCCTTAAGCCTTGCCTCTTCTTGAACAAGTTTACTAGTCAATTCATTTATGTTCCATTTCTTTTCTTGAGCATTATAATTAATTTGGAACGGACTATAAACATCATTCGGCAAAGAGTTCAAAATAAATTGAACTAGAAACCTTCTTCAACTGTCATTCCCAAACTCTTAAGTTTTGCGGAGAGAAATGTCATTTCTACGATATGTGCATGCATAGTGCGACTAACCATTTGTTATCATTCTTAAAATACAATATACAATAATTTATAAAAACATTTTTAAGAGATAAAAGTGAGGAAAGAGAAGAAAAATACATAATTTTCAAAATTTTCATTATTATAAAATATTTACTCTTAAAATTAGGAAAAATACTATAATTTGTATTTTAAAACATAATCATAAACTTAAATCTTTAAATTGAAGTACATAATATATATATATATAACTTAACTTAAGAGAAGATCAGAAGATAGGAGACATAATACAATAATTTATAAGATTATACTTAATTCTTATAACTTAAGAGAAAACCAGATAATAGGAATATTACTATAATGCTTTGAGTCCTTACGTCTAACTAATCCTTAATCTTCAGATTTTCAATTTCAGATTTTGGAGCAATAACTTAATTAATATATCCTAATTATCCTTTGGGACTTATTAAGATATACTAAACATAATATTTTACTAGAAAATACTTTAATATGACAATTTTATTGTTTCAATACACGTTGTTGCCTTTGGGTAACCAACGATTGAGGAATAACGTAAATTATCAACTTAAGTTGTGTAAATTATGAGAATGTAATCAACCTTTGGGCAATTCAAAAAATCTCATAATCTACTAATTAATTAAACCATTAAATTTAGTATATGACAGATTTTAATATCATATAATCTTAATAAATGATCAATTAATTTTAATCTACGGTTTATAGAAAATAGAATTTTCAGAATATTCTACTTAATGAACTCTATATAATCCATACTTTGATTTCTTTAGGGTAAGGACACTTTGGTGTCTAGCAATACCGTCATAATTCAAAGTTACCGCAAATTTCAATCACAAATCATAAAAAAAGAAAATAATAATAATAAATTCATAAAACAAGTAACTTATTCGGGAGATTATGATTTCCAAAACCTTGCTCTGATACCACATGTAAGTAGATGTTATCATGCTCAACTACTTACATACAATCATTATCATGAGTACAACTAATCATCTTTAAAGTTTTGACAGCGGAATTAAGAATTCAGTTAAAGCAAATCAAAGACCTTGGAAATCATAGTCTCCACGTTTAAAAGAATAAATAAATCAAATAGATTTCGTACCTTTATCCATAGTAAACTGTAGAACAACACTTGAGATGTTCTTCACAAACCGTCAGAAGAACTGTAAAGCGATTTCTCTCCTCTTTCTCTTTCTAAGCAATGACAACTTTGTTCTTTATGAATATAGATGAAGAGAGGATCAACCTTACTCTTAGAATACTTATATATATATCATGCCTGTCATTAAAGCAATCATTAGGGGAGATGAATCTAACACAACCAACCAAAGGATGCCAGCCAAAGGATGCATCGAAAGGATGCGATTATCCTTTGTTCATTCGAAAGGATGCGATTATCCTTTGTACATTCGAAAGGATGCGATTATCCTCTGTACATTCGCATCCTTTAAATCAGGCCCATATGGAATTTTAGTGCAGCCCATCAAAGATGCATAAGGTGCATATAAGGTGCACATATTTTTAGTGCGGCCCGTATGCACTTTAATGTTTTATTTGGGCCACATAATTTTTAGTTTCTTACACCACTACGTACTGTGGAGCTTTCAAAAGAAAGAAAACAAATTATGAGGAAGAAAGATAAAGAGACAAAAACGGGTGGATGTGGTTGAACTACCAAAGCAACTGAAACAAATTTCAATAATGGCTACAGCAACTGATACTTAGATATTTTGGATATTTTGGTTCATTAATTAATTATTTCACCTCAATAAATACACTAGTTAAGAGTAATGCAATGCATTTGGGCCTTGGGTAGGCCCAGTCCAGACCCAATTGTAGGAGTATTTCCCAGCATAGAACCCAATTAAGCTATTCATTTGGGTCCAAGCCCATAACACAAGGAGCGCATAGAATCAGTTGATGCCCTTGATAGAAAATAAATTTGCTATTTGATTGATATATACAAGTTGAAAGTAAAGAAGAAAAAGAAGGGTGCAAAGCATAAAGGAAGGATATCAAAAACTCAGCCAGTACTCAGTAGAAGAGAAGACAAAGTCAGAGGATAAGAGAGGTGTTAATAAATTAAGTGTTTTTCTTGTTTAACAAACATCAATAATGTTCAAATTTGTTATGACATACATCAATACGTACTGCACATATTCAAATTTATACAGAATTCACATAGCATATGGAGAGGTAGCTAGTGCATATGGAGCTTTTGTCTGGGTTCTACATATCTCATCTCTTCCCATGCATCATTAATTACATTTGATGAACTTCATTTGCTATCGTCATCATTAACTTTTACTTCATATAAACTTGTGTTATTAATTAGTAAACAAACAAAGAAAACTAATACGCTTTATTTGTAAAACATTATTATGATCCAGCCAGATTGTTCACAACACAGTTAATCTTTAAGAGGGGTGTGACATATGTAAACTAACAGATGGAGAGGGCAAAAAGTTGATTTGTTGATTCGGTGAAACCACAGATGGAGAGGGCAAGCAATATCTCCAATACGTATGTAAACTAACTCTTATATATATTATATATACTGTTTTTTTTTTGTTTGTTAAATCATCAAATAAAAACTCATACAACTAATCTCGATTATCTTTGCCGAAGCAAAGCAAAAAGCATTTTACTAGCTAGTCAAAGACATAATATCTGATTACACAATATAATAAGTTAAATGACTTAAATCATAATTATCATCTACCACCAGATAAACCAGAAAAAGATGTCATTGTAGAGGGGTGTGACATAATATAAGAATCAAACCCTTCATTCTGATGCATTGTAAGCATGCTAAAGTTCATACATATTGCCGATAACTCTGGTAGGGGTGCGTTGCCTTCCAAATATTGCACGGCTTGTAGCATGCTCGGCCTAGCACTAGGTAGTGGATGCGAGCAAAGCAAACCAAGTTTTAGCACCATCTCTACCTCCTCTACTATATAACATTCGCCTAATTTCGGGTCCACGATGTCGGCTAATGATCTGAATTTACAGTGTTCTAACACCCAATAGACTAGAATCGTTCGCTCCCCTTGTGCACCGGGGTCTACTGGCCTCTTACTGCAAACAACCTCTAATAGGAACGCACCAAAGGCAAACACATCAGTTAGAGGTGTTGCCTTGCCAGTTCTTGCAAGCTCTGGTGCAAGATAACCCATTGTACCTGCCACATGGGTAATTTGAGGATCGGTACCATGATCGTATAGTTTTGCCAGGCCAAAGTCACCTAATCTACCATTTAAATCACAATCTAATAAAACATTGCTTGCCTTAATGTCTCGGTGGATGACAACTTGCTCCCAACCCTCATGGAGGTATAAAAGGCCTGATGCTACTCCTTTGATAATTTTGAATCGTTGGATCCAATTAAGAGTCGGCTTTTCTTGACCATACAAATACTTGTCAAGACTCCCATTTGGCATGTAATCATATACCAAAAGGAGCTCCCCTTTACGCCGGCAATAACGCAATAACTGAACAAGGTTTCTATGCCGAAGCCGACCAATACTCACCACCTCTGCAATGAATTGCTTGATACCTTGCCTTGATTCGTGTGAGATTCGCTTGACTGCAACTTCCAATTTGGACACAGGTAAAACCCCCCTGTAAACTTTCCCAAAGCCACCACTTCCAAGCAACTCTTTTTCCTTAAACCCATTCGTTGCTCGGTACAAATCTTTGTATGAGAAGCGATGTGGACCAAACTCAACTTCCCAATCTTCAAGCAGTTCTGCATACTTGAACCGCCTTTTCATGTAGAGAAAAAGGATAGCAAGTAAAATAAAAACAAAGGCAGCTGAAGCGAAAGGCATCACTATGTCTAAGACTTTTGATCGGCCTTTGGAGGTTGTACGTGGAAGCTTTGGTAACTTTGATAGGTCAAGGGATGGTTCTGCTCCATTTAGTTTGAAGCTCCATCCAAGAATGTAGTGAGAGCTATGGGCAGAGCCAGTGGAAGAAGAGAAACCAACACACATAGAATCGAAGTTCGAAAGTACTGTTGAGAGATTGAATTTATAAGAAAGTAGAGGTTTGTTTGGCTTAGACTTTCAAATGGGAGATAAGGTAACAGTAATTTGTGTCTCTTGGCTCTCGTATTCAACCCATACTTGCATCGCTTTACGACTGATAAGGCTCAAATTTTTAAAAGCACTGGGATTATCATCGGTATAATAACCGGCGGAAGCAGATTGGCTTGACTTCAAACTATTTATATCAATGCCAACATGGTTATCATTTATATCATTGAACTCAGAGTTATATATAGTGTCAAGCTCAATCGCAAAAATATGATTGGTGAGATTACCGTTGTTTTGAATATTGAGGAGGCCCAAGTATTGGTTTGGCAAGGCAGAGGAGAGATTCTTGGAGGGGGAGATGAAGAAGGCAATACCATGGCCGCTGAGGTCAAGGTACTCCGAAATAATTGCGAATACAAATGTGGTTTAGAAGGAAGAGGTGGTCGACCTGCCAAAGCGAATTGGAGACGGATGGAAGGCATGACCTTTCATTTGAAACGTGTCGTTAGTTAACCTCAAAAGGCCATTCGACTCGATGTACGCTACACCGTCTAGGGTTAGATTTGCACCGGAGAATCCATTGAATGTAAATTCCCCTTCTTGGCTGACTGAGAATGCGATTTTTAAGAGGAAGAGAAAACTCAAAGCAAAGTTTTTAATGAGCATGACTAAATTAAGAAACAAATTATTAATTTGGTTAGAAGATGAGAAGCTCAAATGGGTGTATTTCTTTGCAGCAAGTTGTGGATTTGAGAATATATAGTGCATGATTGGATATTATTAATTAATTCATGTGAGAGATAATTAAGGCACCAATTAGTAGAAGCTTCTACTTGGACTTGTTTCAGTATGTTCACACAGAAATATTGACTTGGAAGTAAGCTTAGAGAAAATAAAACTTTGCAGGAGACACTGATGAAATAAATTGGTGAGTTAATGGCCAATTATTGAGTGAGATTATCATATTTTAAAATTCGTAGATCGGTATGTATTATGTATTAATATTTCTATTTTTAAAATTCAAACAGTTGATATGAATTGCTCAATATGATTTTCCATATGAAAATGTATTTCTAGCCGTGTTGTAAGAAATGTCGGTTTAGGCCGATTAATCGGCCGATTAGTTGTCGGCAATGATCAAACCGTCACGGATTTTTCCAATTAATTTGCCGATTATTCCCGATTAATCGCTTGGCGATACCCTGTCCATCCAACTATCGTATATTGTTATTTACAACACTGATTTCTAGATCAAAATTTACATATTTTTTAGAAATATTTTACTATTCTTTTAGATAGATATAAAATTACTAGTTTTTAATGGTCAAGAATTTTAGATCTAGTTATAATCTACCTAGCTAAATTATAGTAAAAACATAAATAAAAAATATACAAAAAAATTTTGTATTCAAGTATTTTTTTTCAATGTTTAAATAGCGTTTATAGCGTCATAGCTGGAAGGCTACAAAAAAATCTATAGCGAAAGCTATGCTACATAGCATTTTTTTTTACAAAAATTATATTATATATTTGTACTAAATATCAACATTATCTAAATTCTCATAGAACAATAAATAACATCAAACTAATTAAGAAATTATAATATTCATATTAAACCAGTACAAAGTCCAAATTGCAGTTCAAAATATCCATAGTAATATTATAAACTATCGACCTTTTTCTATTCAAAATATCATAAGCATCATGATCCATGACATAATATATTTTTTTTTCTATTCAAATTTCAAAATAACCTAGACATCATTCATTTCGGTTTGGGCTTTTATTTAACTTTTTTGGGTAAATAAAGCCCATATAAATTGCCTAAAAAAGCCCATTATGCATAGCGCGCGCTATTTGCGCTACACGCTATGCGCTATAGCGGACCGCTATTACCGCTATAGCGGATGTAGCTCAATTAGCGCATTTTGATGCCATAGCTTAGCATTTAGGGTCCAAAAACGCTATAGCGCGCTATTTAGAACACTGATTTTTTTATATGAAAATTATGTTAAGAGATTTAGATCAACTGTTTGGAATTTGAAAATAAAATATGAATTCATAGTACAAACCAATCTGTGTATTACTAAGTGTTGTAGCCTCAGTCACCAATTATTAATTAAAGAAATTTCCGAATGCTAATTGATTGAAGTTGCAAAAACCAAGATGAAAACAAAAATGAAATAAAATTAAGGTTACATATGAACAAACAAAGTCGTTCCCAAAGTTAAAATATCCAGATGTTTTTACTAAATTATACTAAATTATAACAAGGTACATTCTTAATTCATTAGACTAAATTATAACACTATTAAGCTGAAAGGTATCGCTACCAAAAAGTCAATTTAGTAGGCTTGAACGAAAGAGCTTCAAAAAGGACTTGAGAGTAGGTCCCATGGGCAACGGACCTACTTTAAGTTCAATGGGCCTCAAGAACGTCCAATCCGATGTAAAATCTGTGCACATCCGTTTCAATTTACATATGCACATTTCTTAAAGCAGATCGGATGGCTTTGAAGCTCATCGAACTCAGAAGCCCATGAAACCTACTCTGTTCTCAGAAGTACTTGTCCATAATATCTTTCTACATTCTCATAAACTTCTCCATCAAGTAGAAAATAACGAGTTGCGGGCCATAAAGCATCAAATAATTTTCTCTGTCACAACTCATTTTTTTCAAGGTTGCAACTTGTAACTATAAACCAATTGATGATGACTTCAGTGATGTGTGTTTGTTGCAACTCGTTTTTTTCAAGGTGTTTGTTCCAACTTGCACCACGACTCCAGAACAAATGTTTTCATATTAGCCAACTTCTATATATATACACACACACATCGCTGAAGTCATCATCAATTGGTTTATAGTTACAAGTTGCAACAAACACCTTGAAAAAAACGAGTTGAGACAGAGAAAATTATTTGATGCTTTATCGCCCGCCACTTGTTATTTTCTACTTGATGGAGAAGTTTATGAGAATGTAGAAAGATATTACGGACAAGTACTTCTGAGAATAGAGTAGGTTTCATGGGCTTTTGAGTTTGATGAGCTTCAAAGCCATCCGATCTGCTTTAAGAAATGTGCATATGTAAATTGAAACGGATGTGCACGGATTTTACAACGGATCGGACGGTCTTGAAGCCCATTGAACTTAAAGTTGGTCATGCATCGAACCTACTCTCTCAAGTCCTTTTTGAAGCTCTTTCGTTCAAGCCTACTAAAGTGACTTTTTGGTAGCGATACCTTTCAGCTTAATAGTGTTATAATTTAGTATAATGAATTAAGAATGTACCTTGTTGAAATAATTTTTGTTCTAATGCTGAATTGATCGGGACAACTACTAGCGAAGGGGTTATTAACTGAAAATTTTAAAAGTAAAGGATTATATTCGTAAATTGATTTCAATTATAAGTACACAGCTTTGCCAAAGTACTTGCTAGATGAGAAACAGAGCACATATATAAATTCGTATAATGAACCATAAATTAATTACTGCTATTATAATATTGTACGAAAATCACACATTTTTATTCGAAAATCCATACATGCACGCCCCTCCAAAGGAACTCTATCTGTCCATAATCCATCTAAACTTCAGGAAAATAAAGGAAGTCGCAATGTCGGTATCAAATGTAGAGGCTCCTTTTTGCCAGCGGTAACTCCAAAGGTCTCCGTCATGTCCACGTCCTCTGGCTTCATCCCGTCAGGTAGTTTCCAATCAAAGTGCAGCAACAGACTTGTCAGAGCATCTTCCACCATGGTCACACCAAACTTCATTCCGGGACAAATCCTCCTCCCGGCACCAAATGGCACAAACTCAAAATTCTTCCCTTTAAAGTCAATATCAGATGTTTCAAACCTCTCCGGTTTGAATTCATCTGGATCGTTCCAGTACTCGGGGTTTCTTCCCAGAGCCCATATGTTGATTACCATGCGGGTCCCCGGGGGAATTGTGTAGCCAAGTACCTTGCAACTCTCCTTGCATAGTCGTGGCGCTAAAATTGGAACCGGAGGGTGCATTCTCAGGGTTTCTTTGATGACTAATTGCAGATAACTGAGGCTATTTGTATTGGTATTCCCATCACTACTTTTTGAAGCTAATTGCCTTATCTCTGTTTGTGCCTTTGCCATTACATCAGGGTGCTTAATTAGTTCTGCCATGGCCCATGTAATTGTTGTTGCTGTTGTTTCAGTTCCTCCATTAAATATATCCTGAATAATTAAATTAAGAGTATATACATCATTAGAGTAAACATATATTCAACTAGTAATTAATTTTTATCATTTACTAGCCACATACACAAAACACAAATTAATGTTAATCAGGCAGGCACATATATATATACCAAGATGATAGCTTTTATGTTGTCCATAGTGATAGGCACCTCCAAGTCACCACGTTCCTTTATGTCAATAAGGGCATCGACGAAATCATATTCGATCTCTTCCTCTCCTGATCTTTTCTTCGGTTGTTGTCGATTCTTCAAATGCTCCTGTACAATCTCCTCTAGTACCAAATCCAATTTTCTACATGTATAATTAATAAGTAACATATGAGTCTCAGCCAAACATTAAAGAACAAGAAGAAAACTAGGAATGCGAAAATTAAGTTCATCAAATGTACTTACCGGTGGACTCTCGCAACTCTTCTTCTCATCTTCACATCCAACCAACTCAATGATGGGAAGAGATCTGATAGGTTGAACCTAGACAAGAGCTCCAATACCTCTTTTAATAATTCTAAGTACACTTCTCTCATTTTAAATTTTCCTCCAAATGCTGAGCCAATGATAATATTGTTTGAAAGCTCATATGTCCATGCACTCAAATTGACTTGTGATTTACCAGAAACTAAACTGAAGCTCTTCAACAGGGAATCGATCTCTTCTTGCCAAATTGAGGAGAAAGATTTCACCTGTTTTGAACTAAAGAGCTCACTGGCACAAATTCGACGCAACTGACGCCAGTAGGGGCCATTTGAGAAAAGAATATTTGTGCTACCATAGAAGATACCATTTGCTGCATATAGCGCAGGGCGGTTCGCAAGGTTTGCATCATGTATTTGCATCACCTATATATATACATGCAGTTTGTATGTATCAATTAATGTTTAAACATATAATTTAATTTCCTCCAATATTGATTCAAAGTACTATGCCTCACGCTAGGATTTGTATTACCCAACCTAGAAGTACTCCTACTAGCACAAATTATGGTATTACTGATCGCGTAGCAAAGTTCAAAAAAGAAAATGAATAAAATCCTGAGTGATCTGAGTTATTTTTTTTAAATTTATTTCAAAGTCGAATTTTCCTTTTTTGAATATTGAGTATATAGATAGCCTCACTCACAAAAAAAATAAAATGATCAGCTACAAAAGGTAGTCACCTCTTTTGCAGCTTCGCGAGAAGTAAGGACAACGAGATCCGTCTCGCCGGCACGAATGAGCATAACGGGTCCATGTATTTGGGCAAGATCACGCAGGACATGATGTGGCAAAGTGGCAGTTGCTAGGTGGTGTAGACTTCCAATAAATGGCAAGGTCCAGGGACCTGGAGGGAGATTAGATCTAGAATTATGTGTAGCTTGCTTTTGGAGGAATCGAAGGGAGAGCACGAGTAGTAGGAGAAGAGAAGGGAGTGCAAGTGCAAGTAGTAGATCCATTAATTTCTGCTCCTCTTTAGTTTTTGACCTCAAAAAGCAAAGAGAAAACAAATGAGGAAGATTCTTGACAGCCACTACGTACTGTGGAGCTTTCAAAAGAAAGAAAACAAATTATGAGGAAGAAAGATAAAGACAAAAACGGGTGGATGTGGTTGGACTACCATATGAAAATCTATTTCTAGCAGTGTTGGTGCAGCTCTGTTTCGATACCCAATAGATTTCCTGCAGCAACTCATTTCACACATATTACATAATTCGACGTTCATAAATATGTTAATAAAAAGTCAACCCATCTGATTTGTTTGATGTTAGCAGTTGTTAATACGCTGTCAAATTTAATTACCTGGTGAAGCTCCCCGAGAACTATGGATCAATCATAGCTCATGGTTAGGCACATGCTGTTGATAATTTATTATAAAAAAAAAATCACAATATACGACTCCCTATGATATTAATTAGTCCACCCTATTTTTTGTCTTTTCTGATTAAGAAGACGAATGAATCAAATTACGGAACCTTTTCTGACTTTAGATGACAAAACCAAGAAACTCATTCAATATGCATGTGTCGTATATATTAACACACCGACATATTCTTTTGGATTAATTTTCTAATTATTCTAAAAAACTTCTTCAATTTCCTATTTATCCTCAGACTATTTATTTCTATCCCACATAAAAATAATCCACAATTAAGTATTGCAAGAAATTTATCTTTGCCATTATATTCTTGCTCTTACTCATAAAAATTGTTTCCGTAACATGATGCTACCTAAATTAGATATTGCAATGGTTAGCTAACCATAATAAAAGTTCATTTCTTTTCTGTAACATGATGCTACCTAAATTAGATATTTGTAGAATTTTTGTACTATTTTTTTTTAAATAGGTACAAAATCACTTGATTTAAAGATTTCGGACCATTCAAAGTAATGATTTTCTACCTATCTTAAAATAATAGTAAAAGTTTCTTAAAAATATAAAGTTTGGCCTCAAGTAACTTAATTTCTATCCGGAGATCATGATGAACGTTTGGATTCACTGTTTATACTTTTGAAATGAAGATGATCCGTAGTACAGATTCATACATAGTACCGTAGCCTCGCTCATATATATATATATATATATATATATATATTGTTCACCGATTCTGCAATGACTCAGCTCATGTACAGATTCATACATAATATCGAATGCAAAAATAAGTTTGTCGAGCCTTAACTTCAAATATCACCCCCGTAAGAATTTATCAAGGAAATTGACAGGTCCACAATGCTTCTAGTAGTGAAATTTGGGCACACAATTTTGGGCTGTTCTTTCTTTTAATATAGGTCTTATATAGTTAGTCCAAATAGTTTTTAATTTTTTCTAGGAGGGTTTAAATGCACTATGATTTTGTGCTCCAATATGCTCAACTTTTTCTTTATCTCTGTTTTCAAAGTCCGAACAGTCGATCCGAACCGCTCAACATGATCTTCATAATAAAATATTATTGGAGACCAAAATATTATTGTCTGAAATGAGTTGTCAAAAACGTCCATTTAGACCGTATCGGCCGATTAGTTGTCGGCAATGATCAAACCGTCACGGATTTTCTCAATTAATCGGCCGATTATTTCCGATTATGACCAATTATTCCCGATCATTTCCGATTAATCGCTTAACGGACCATGTCCATCCGACGACCGTATATTGTTATTTACAACACTGATTTCTAGATCAAAATTTACATATGGTCAAGAATTTTAGATCTAGTTATAATCTACATAGCTAAATTATAGTAAAAACATAAATAAAAAATATATAAAATTTTGTCTTCAAGTATTTTTTTACAAGAAAATTATGTTAAGAGCATTAGATCAACTGTTTGGAATTTGAAAATAAGATAGGAATTCATAGTATAGACCAATCTGTGTATTACTAAGTGTTGTAGCTAGCCTCAGTCATCAATTATTAATTAAAGAAATTTCCGAATGCTAATTGATTGAAGTTGTAAAAATCAAGATGAAAATTAATATATGAACAAAAATGAAATAAAATTAAGGTTACATATGCACAATCAAAGTCGTTCCAAAAGTCAAAATATCCAGGTGTCTTTGCTAATCATATATATATATATATATATATATATATACACGCTGAAGTCATCATCAATTAGTTTATAGTTAGAAGTTGCAACAAACACCTTGAAAAAAACGAGTTACGACAAAGAAAATTATTTGATGCTTGCCACGCAACCCGTTATTTTCTACTTGATGGAGAAGTTTATGAGAATGTAGGTTTCATGGGCTTTTGAGTTCGATGAGCTTCAAAGCCATCCGATCTGCTTTAAGAAATGTGCATATGTAAATTGAAACGGATGTGCACGAATATTAAAGCATAGTGCACGGATTTTACAACGGATCAGATGGTCTTGAAGCCCATTGAACTTAAAGTTGGTCACCCATCGGACCTACTCTCTCAAGTCATCGGACCTACAACTTAAACTTGGGAAAAGTTGTGTGCTCAAATTTTTATATATATATATATAGAGAGAGATAGACTATGGTGAGTTGTGACGTTTTACTTCACGCCATATTTTCATTTTGAAAATCCAAACAACCGATCCAAGCCGTTCAACATATTGTTTGAGGCTTATTATTGATATGATTGAATCATTATTATATAATGCGACAAATTTCTGAGAAAAAATATTGTTATAATTACGACATATATATGATACTTATTTATTAATTATTTTGAGAAAAAAAGTTGTGCTGAATTATTTTGGTTGCATAATCAACATATATTATATGATACTTATTTATTAATGTTTTAAGGAACCATAACACTTTTAGCCAAATTTTTTTTTTGATAATAATTTTGTTGATAGCATTCCAGTTAATTAAAATCCTTCTTCCATGATTTAGCGTGTAACGAATATTTAACGTTAATAAAGTTGAGTTCTCCGAGCAGTAACATGCATAATTACTATGGTGGAGAACAACGAACGTGACATTTCTTGATGAACTACAACTTATCAATATTAAATGATTAATCACTTGTTTTTTTTCTTATTGTTTAATGCATCGAGAGTCGGCATTTTAATGATTAATCAATATTAAATGAGTAGGAATCTTACCTAAACCAATTGATGATGACTTCAGCGATGTGTGTGTGTATATATATAGAGGTTGGCTAAATGAGTAGGAATCTTACCTAAACCAATCGAGAGTCGTGGTGCAAGTTGCAACAAACACCTTGAAAAAACGAGTTGCAACAAACACACATCGCTGAAGTCATCATCAATTGGTTTATAGTTACAAGTTGCAACAAACACCTTGAAAAAAATGAGTTGTGACACAGAAAATTATTTGATGCTTTATGGCCCACAACTCGTTATTTTCTACTTGATGGAGAAGTTTATGAGAATGTAGGAAGATATTATGGACAAGTACTTCTGAGAACAGAGTAGGTTTCATGGGCTTCTGAGTTCGATGAGCTTCAAAGCCATCCAATCTGCTTTAAGAAATGTGCATATGTAAATTGAAACGGATGTGCATGGATTTTACAACGGATTAGACGGTCTTGAAGCCCATTGAACTTAAAGTATGTCCGTTGCCCATGGGACCTACTCTCAAGTCCTTTTTGAAGCTCTTTCGTTCAAGCCTACTAAATTGACTTTCTAGTTGTGATACCTTTCAGCTTAATAGTGTTATAATTTAGTATAATGAATTAAGAATGTACCTTGTTGAAATAGTTTTTGTTCTAATGCTGAATTGATGGGGACAACTACTAGCGAAGGGGTTGTTAATTAACTGAAAATTTTAAAAGTAAAGGATTATATATATTCTTAAATTGATTTCAATTATAAGTACTTGATGATATATTTATCTTAATGAATAAAATTATGATTCAGTAATTAACTGACTTAAAATTTCGGTTTATTTAAATTATTAATCGTAGATTGATTCAGTTGAACTATATATATACTAATGATAATATTAATGAAGGTAGTGCTTGAATACTCAAAAATTGAGCCGTAGCACGGAGGCCCTCTATGCTACGCGTAGCATATTAGCCAGATTCAACTTATAAATGTTGTAAGTGGATCCCTCCTCTTAAATAAAACTAGTTAAACTACAAATTACATAGTAATGAAATGTCAAAAGCTACACTAATAATCTCGAGGTCAAGAATTAAAACAGATCAATAAATTAATAACATCTAAAAGCTTTAGGACATAAAAATTAATAAAAAAATAATTATTTTATTTGAATATGTATTACAATCTGTAAGTTGCTCCTCATTCAGGGGCGAATCTACATAGGCCCAGGGGTAGGCAAGTGCCTACTCCTGGGTTATGAAATTTTTTAGAAGTCCATTAGTATTATTTATAAGTGTCTACTCCTGAACAATGTTAGTGCCTATCCCTGACTCCAGTTGAGATCTGTGCCATGTCTATAATATCTCGTGTGTTAAAGAAAAGGAAAAAATCAAGGAAAAGAAGAAGAAGAAAATGTTGTTTTTTCATAGAAAGAAAAGAGATGGGAGAAAGAGAAGGATATGACATGTGGGACCAATGTTTGTAATTCAATTGAATGGGTCGGTTTTTAGTTTTTTATATTGGACTATTTCTAATTTAATGTTTATTTTAAGTTTTTTGTTTCAATTTTGACCTGGGCCTCTTTTCAAAGTTCTTTCTTGGGCTTATGTTAAGGTAGGACACTTTCTACAATTGATTATTTACAATCAATTGGTAACAGATGATACAAAACTGTATTGTTTTGTCATTGTCTGCACTTGTGGACATTTTATCATGTCCTTCATTAATAACTACATTTTTGGTAATAAACTACAACATAAGTAATTAGGATAAAAAAGACATACATATTAATAACCGACATTTTTATTAATATCCAAAGTTAATTAAAAATTAATATTTATGTCCATAATTCTCGACTTTTGCCAAAATAATGAAACCTAACACTGAAAATTTGAATTTTTTGTTTAAATTATTTGTTAGATTACTTCTTTTGATTTATAATTAGCATATTTATACTAAATTACACTAGATTACTTGAAATTATGTTGAATTACACTATATTACAATAAATTATGTTGAATTACACTAAATTACGTTAAATTACGCTAAATTACAATAACTTCACTAATTATGCTGAAATACGGTAAATTACGCTAAACTACGCAAAATTACGCTAAAGTAGACCGATTTTGTAACATCTTTCATGAATCAAAAGAAATAGTAAAAAAATTCGGAAAATAGTAAAAATTGGTATTCTACAAGTTTCATTATGTAACTAATTTATTGAGCTACTTAGATTGAATAATAGAAATAAAAATCTTAATCGAAAACTTCAACTCAAGTTTTGAGGCCCTTAGTTTTTTGGCAATTCATAATTTGAAATCCAACATAGCAGGCACGGACGCATGTGTCTTTTCGCAAGCTGTTGAGTATTTTAGATATAGGAATTTTGTACTCTTTTTGCTTTTAATATTTATAAACCTTCGTACTCAATAAATAGGTTAGTTGCAAGCGCACAACCTATCGATCGTAGTATTTAGGTGTCGATCCGCAGGGAGATAGGGAAATACCAATTTTTAATTAAAGAAAACTACTTCTAAAACTAAACAATAAAAGTAAAAAAGGGGGTTTTTGTGTAATTTCGTTTTTAAAGGAAAATTAAAGTTTCGTAACAAAAATCAATTAAAAGTCGGGTGTAAATCAAGTGGGAGAAGTCTAGGGAATTCGCCTTCTTTCTTCTTGATTTGCTCCTGTGGTTGATGCTCTTTCTCGTGAATTTCTCTCTTAGAATGGTGATCCTCATAGAGAAGAAATTCCCTTCCTTTTATAATAGATCTGGAGCATATGGACGTGGGGAATCATTCTAAATCTGTCCCAACGTGTTCCCCACGTTTCCACCTTCTATTCCCAACCTTTGGGTCGTGGTCTGATGTGCCCAAAATAGAAAATCCTCCGAAATAGCAGTTTTCAGGCTGAATGCGGCCCAAGTGCGTCCGCACTGCGTCCGCACGGGCTTTGGTTTGTGCTCTGATTTGCTCTCTGAGTGCTGAGTGCGTCCGCACGGCTTCCCAGTGCGCCCGCATTCCTCTCGGACTTTTCTGTTCTTCCTTTGCTCAGAATCACAAATTTTTCTAAGTCCGGAGTGCGGGTCAAGTGCGGGTCAGTGCGTCCGCATTTATTTTCTCTGCTGCTGGATTTCTTCGGAAAATCTGGCTAAGTAGAAACTGCGTCCGCACCAACTTTTAGTGCGTCCGCATTCAGCTCGGACATTTGTTCTGGAGCCTGGATCTTCTTCTAAGTGACGAGTGCGGCCGCACTCTGGGCCTGTGCGTCCGCACTTGGCTTCTTTTTCTTGTTTTCCTGCGAATTTCATACAGACAAATGCAGTAACTTGATTCTAGGGGTATTTAATCCTATATTATACTAAAATACATGATATTTGGTGCTATTATGAGATAAAAACCAGACCGAACATATATATAAATTATACCTATCACAAGCTTTCCGAAAAGTGGTAATTTGCTGAAATTGGACACTCGAGCGCCGTCTTATGACCGTTTGAAGTTTCGTCGTCGTTTTTCGCTTTTTCAGTGAAGATATCGTCGTTATTCATATGTAATTTAGCGTAATTTACTGTATTTTAGCGTAATTTAACTTAATATAGTATAATTCAACATAATTTCAAGTAATTTAGCGTATTTTAGTATAAATATGCTAATTATATATCAAAAGAAGTAATCTAACAAATAATTTAAACAAAAAAATTCAAATTTTTAGTGTTAGATTTCATTATCTTGCTCTTCATAGTGTCTCTAAAATAAAAAAATAAAAAAAGAAAAAAAAAGAAAGAGGAAACCGGCCATAAAATGACCCGTTTCTGGGAGAGGAAACCGGTCATTTTATGGCCGGTTTGGGCATTTTTGACGAAAGCCGGGAATTTTGGACATAAATATTAATTTCTAATTAACTTTGGATATTAATAAAAATGTCGGCTAATAAGGTCCGTTATTTTAGTGGGCCGTGGTAATATTTTATTGAGATTTTATTAGTCTAGTTTATTTTTAGTTTTATATATTGTTATTCATTCAATTTAAGCAACTTTATATATTGTAGTTTATTTATAATTTTATATTATATTATATTAGTGAATATTTGAGTCTTGCCTTATTAAAATTTCTTACAAATTAAAATATTTATAAATCTTTTCCTATTATTCTAAATCAAAACAGATTTTTTTCGAAAAATCCGAGCCAATCAATCAATACAAGGGAACAACTGCAGGGCACTACCTCATAGAATGAATTGATTTTTTTAGTGTAATAATTTGTTTTAACATAATTTTTGACAAATTAACTTTTTATCCATTTTTTCTATTTTTTTAGTACAAAATAAACATTCTGCAATAAGAAAAAACTGAGTTTCCAATCCGATTCGACTAAATAAACAAACTGAGTTTTCTATTTTTTTCTATTTTGTGCTTTTTTGCTATGCCAATTTCGTATAGGCTGCTATTTTTTCATGTACAAATTTCAAACATTAAATTCCAAAAAGTGTGTGCATTTTGTATTTTGTGCCTACCCCTGACCAAAATCCTAGATTCGCCCCTGTCCACATTGATACATTTTGAATTATTCTCATCTGTTACCCTGTACAGATTTAATTACCAGTATGAGTAAAGAGCATGAAAGAGAGTGGAGAGCCTAAGAAAAAAAAAAGAGAAAGTCATTAAAATTAGAAAATAAGTAATCAACAATGCAAAAAAGAATTAATCAAGAGTATCAGATAATAAATTAACATTCTTGTTTTTTGTGTTTAGGGTTTAGGATTTAGTACATAGTAATGAACAGCACAAAACAAACATTGATGTAAGAAACTAAATGAAATAACATTTCTTACAAAAGCTCCACATCTCATTTCTCAAGTCTCAACTCGTGCAGAAAATTAGTTCATACAGAAAAACTATAACAAAAATCAGATTGATTTGTTAGATTTTCTTCTCTCAACAGGATTCGACCGCCTTTTCGAGCATACATTGAGGCCATGATGGTGTATGCATACACATTTGGTTTTACACCGACCTTTCTCATGTGGCCACACACACATACCTCGCACCTCGTCATATAGTGCCCCTTTCTCAAGTGAACTTACACTACTACAGAAATGGTCATTGTACACTGCACATTGTATACGGATTTGACAATTTTATATAAAAACCGTGTGATATTGTAATTTTTTGGAAGGCCGAAATATTTGTGGGATCTATTACACGGATATTTATTAAAGAATCAGTGTAGAAATTAATCCTTGAGAGAGCTACACGGACGTTTATCAGGAATTGTAAACGGATTATTGTTTAACTAACAGTGTAGATAGCCATGAGAGAGCTACACGGATATTTATGGTGGGAACCATGTAGAAATATGCGAAATGCACATGGATATTTGTTTAAATAACAGTGTAGAAAGCTTTGACAGAGCTACACGGCTGTTTACATAATAATCCGTGGAGAAAGGTTATTGTAGGGTTTTGATTATCGATAAAGGCCTTCTCCTTCCAGCGTCGTTTTGATCAATTAATACTCTCTCTCTCCGTATATGAATTGGTCTGATTTCTGCGCACAAGGAGGCCGGATCTGAGATCTTTGAAGTTAATTTGTATTTCTCCTCTCTATCTTGCTAAGGTTAGTCGTGTATATATTTCTCTTTTCTTCCTCTAATTTTCTGTTACTTATTATTGCTTATTTAGGTCAATTAGTAATTAATGCATGCATGCTTGATTTGTTGAGATAATGTAAATAATTAGTATATTAAATAGAGTGATGCATGTATAATTGTGCTTGTTTCTAACAATAGAGTAATGCATGTATAACACAATGATGCATGTATAATTGTTATTTTAGTGATTATTTTACTAATGCATGTATAATTGTGCTTGTTTCTAATAATGTTGTTTTTTTGTAGAACCATGTCACATTCAGGTGAGCAACGATGGCTCTTCGCTTTTGGTGCCAGTAGCTAGGGTTTACAGAGGGTAATATGAAGATATACATGTTTTAGTAAAGAAAGAGTTGAGTAAAAAGTTGGATGAAGGACCTTAAAAAAAAAAAGGGAAGAGGTGGGATGAAGGACCTTCAGAGGCGGATGAAGAGCCGAATGAAGAGTCGGACATAACCTCTGAGTTACACCAGCTTCAGCTAACAAGGAAGATTCTGACATGAGTTACATACATACATAGAACCAACCTTCTTCAGTCTGACAAGATTGTGTCCGACTCTTCATTCGACTCTTCATCCGGCTCTGAAGGTCCTTCATCCACCTCTTCCCTTTTTTTTTAAGGTCATTCATCCAACTTTTTACTCAACTCTTTCTTTATTAAAATGTATCTTCATATTACCCTCTGTAAACCCTAGCTACTGGCACCAAATGTAAACCTTAAGTTTATATTTGAAATCATTATGGGATCGAGGCTCAGGAAGAAGGATATGTCTACCTAGTATGGATTTGTATAATATATGCTCAATATGGATTTGTATAATGTTTCAATTTAAATTTTGTAATACTCAATATGGATTTGTATAATTTTGTATAATTTAGTGTACATGAATTTTTAGTTTACCCTTATTAATGAGTCCGGCTACTATACCACTAGTGTCATTCCAAACTAAATAACACCATATCTTAAACCATTAGATCTACTTTAATATTCGTGTACAAGATAGCGCTGGAATGACACTAGTGTCTTGTACGAATATTAAAGTAGATCCAATGGTTTAAGATGTGGTGTTATTTAGTTTGGAATGACACTAGTGGTATAGTAGCCGGACTCCTTATTAATTGACCGGTTTGTATGCCATCCACCGATTTTGTGTTTCAAATATAAAACATGTTCTTGTAATTAAATAAAATATAGAGAATTTAGTAATTTTTTGTGCTGTAATTGTAAATAAGGAGATGAATTTATGAATTTTGTAATTGCTGAACATGTATTTGTAATGCTAAATATGAATTTTGTAATACTAAGTATAATTTTTGTGCTGTAATTGGAAAACTGGATGTCAAATTATCTGAAAAACTGGGGGTAAACTCAATATTGAATTTTGTAGCAAACTGGCTAGCAAAACTAGAGGCTAGCCCAGAAAAAAATTGTTAATAAAAAAATATATAGGGTAACATACACGGATATTTAACTTAAAACCGTATCCAAATAGTAATTGTACACGAATATTTGTTGAATATCTGTGTACGAAATAGCTACACGGATTTATTTATTTTTTTAAATCTGTGTAGAAAGACTAGTCCAGAAATAAAAAAAAAACCCAAAAAATATATAGGACACGAAAACTTTAATTCTATTCATCAATGAACTATAAATTTCCATAATAATTTTTAGCATCCATAAACAATGGGATTTGCTACCCGAATTTGCAAAATTAAAAGATAACCTAAACATTTGATATAACTAACAACTTCAAACTCTACTAAAGTTGACGCCCACCTGGCCCGAACCTGCGACTGTCACGCCCACCTGGCCCGAACCTGCGACTGTCATAGGGTGCTTGACGGCGGTTAATGCGACGATCATCGGAGTCATTGCCTTGAGAATCCGAGGGTGGTGGAGGTGCATGTGGAGGTGGATTTCCCCTATATGGAGGGGGGGGGGGGGGGGGGGGGGCGGGAGGAGGTGGCATGTAATTTCCACCTCTGAGGAAGTATCCTTCTAATTTCACTTGCACAATTGTTGAGTTTGGGTCGTCAATGAGAAGGATATTTTTTGGGATTTTTGCTAGATCATGACAAGCCACAAAAACACGAAGCACCTCATAATTACCATAGTTAAAGAAATGAGCCACTCTTACCAAATAGCCAAAACCTGATACGAGATCAGAGAGGTCTTCCTTGTTCCAATATTGGAGAGGAACACCGTGCAGCCTAATTCTAGCACGGTGGGTTGTGGGCTCGTGGAGCATGCATAATTCTTCCGTCCATTCCACCAGTTGGACTTCAACATCCCGGTCAAGAAAAAAGACGCCCACCCTGACCGCATCACCTCTCATAATTGAATTTGGGAAAGTGGCAACAAAGTCCCCAATTGATGGGTCAATTTCCGAAATTCTGAAATTCTGTGGTGGAATTCCAAAAAATCTACCCAATGCACTCGCCAAACATGTTGTTATGCGGTGGTCGTTGTATTGTGGCCCGGCAAATACAATTGTAGAGCGAAGAAGGAACTGATTTTCTTCCGCCATTTCTTGATCACGTCGAGGCAAATAGACCCTGAGCTCTTCCATGCGATTTTGGATATTAGCCGGATCTTGCATTTGCATAGTTTGCCAATTTGGTGGTGTTGCCATGGTTTTCAGTTTATGAATGTGATGTCAAGAGCGATGTGGTTCTGTGCAAATGTGTTCCTTCCTTTTATAGATCCTTGTGGCTGTTCAATAGTTTTCTCAGTCTCCTTAGTCTGTTTACCTTCTCCTTTATTGCCATGCATGTACTTACTCCCTTTGATAACTGAAGAATTGAATGTATTACTAGAAGAAAGTGAATTGCAGAATTTGAAGAGGTGATTTGTGCCTTGGCAATTAAAGAAACGTCTTTTGGTTCTTACAATTCATGCTCTTATGCCCCTTTTTTAAGCATCTGAAGCAATTTCCCAGTATGAACAAATCATGGTGCCCTTTCAGCTTTGGCTTGAATTTATTGCCGACATTAATTAAGTTTGGCTTGAATTGCAGCTTCAGCAAGACTGGAGGCTAGCCCAGAAAAAAAAAACCCAAAAAATACATAGGACTCTACACGGATATTTAACTAAAAACCGTGTACAATAGTAATTGTACACGGATGTTTGTTGAATATCCGTGTCGAATAGCTACACGGATTTTTTTATAAATCCTAGAAAAGACTACCATTATACACGGTTCTTAAGTACAAATAGCCGTGTATGATTTGTTAGAGAGCTACACGGATTTCTTAATGAAAGATCCATGTAGAAAGTAAATGTATCTGGTTGTTTGTTGAAAATCCGTGTAGAACCTCATTCTCCTATCTTAAATAACACGGATTTTTTTATAAATTCCTAGAAAAGGCTAGCATTATACACATGGTTCTTAAATACAAATAGCCGTGTATGATTTGTGAGAGAGCTACACGGTTCTTAAATACATATTACGCGCCTGCTCTTCCAAATTTTTCATAACTTAGCTCGCGCCTTCTTTTCCAAACATTTCGAAACTTAGCTAGCGCCGCTTCGAGTCCTTCTTCCCCACCTCACCTCGATTTCGTCGCCTCTCCTGTCTAACCAACTCTCCGGTCCGACAACCTACCTCTTCTTTCTCGGGTAAACGCTCAACACCTCCATTGCGAAGAAATTTTGGTATAAAAGTTTTGGTATTTACTGCATTTACTGTATTTACTTTGGTATTTACTGAAAAAGTTCTATTTTATTTTTATAGAACCATGTCGATTGAGGGTGAGCACGTAGATATGATGGAAGAAGGCGAGCCCCAAGCTGCTGCCCAATCAGGTTCGGTAAAAAGGAAAAGAGGTCCGACAATGTGCACGTCCACGTCCGAGGCAAAGCAACTGGACATCGAGTTCAGGCCAAACGGCTGTGCGAAGGGTGAAAGACGGTCTGCGTACTCAAAATATGTGTGCAATTTGGCGAAGCAAAAGGCAGACATCCTGGTAGAGAGATGGGATCAGTTTTCGAAAGACCAAAAGAACGACTGGTGGAACATTGTGAAGGTGAAGTACCTAACCAGTTAATATCTTTTTTTTAATTGTACATGAACTTAAATGCAGTAATTTGGGTGTCAATGCAGGCTCAGTGGAACATCCCGGAGGTGGTAAAGGATAAGACTTTGAGGATAATGAATGAAGGTTGGAAGCAATTCAAAAGCACGCTGAGTACGGATTACATGGATAAAGGTAAAAGCCCGGTAGGCTACTATCCTTGGGTGACTCAAGAGAAGTGGGAGAAGTTTGTGGAGATGAAGAGCACGGACGAGTTCAAGGTATGTAAATTCAGCAAAATTACTTTTTTTCCTTTCTCCGAATTGTTGAATTATGTTCGTAGATGGTGTCCGAAATAGACACCCGGTTGCTTTTGTTGTTCCAATCATATATAAAGTTGAAATGGTGTTTATTTTGAATAACTGAATTAATATTAACTGAAGTAATATAAAGTTGAAATGGTGTTCCAATCATAACTTGTAATTTTTTTGTTTGCTTTTTAATTGGTTTGTTTACTTTTTAATAAATGGAAAATAGTAGCTAGGCTAATTTTTTTACTTTGATGTGTGAAGAAAAAAAGAGAGGAGGGCAGGAGGATCGTTGCAATGAACAAGTATCCGCACAAGTTGGGGTCGGGTGGTTACCAGGGTAAGTCGGAAGAATGGGCGAAAATACTGGAGTTGAACAAAGACTCTGACTCACCTGTGGTTAGGATCAGAAATCCTAGGGCCCAAGATTGGACGTTGGCAAGGTCCGAGTTAACCGCTGACGGGAGGATAATACTACATCCCACAGCCCTCCCCGTGGCTCAGAGAATGGTAAGAGTCTTTCGTTAGAACTATGTGTAATTCAAGCGTGTTAAAAACTTTGTGTACATCACTAATTCTTTTGCTATAACTAATTTTTCTATACAGTTGGAGGTGGAGGAGGAGGTCAATTCCGGTTCTCGGACGGTCGAAAGGCAAGATGACTCCTTGTCCATAGCGCTCGGGAATCCAGAACACCCTGGTCGAGTCAGGGGCGTAGGTGCCTACAGGGGCTGGAAGGACGTATTTAATGGACCAAAACCTCGAAGGAAATCTCGTGCGAAAGTTAACAAAGACGAGATAATTGCGCAATTGCGCAAGGAGGTGAGCGCCGAGTACGACACAAAGATGTAGGAGATGGAATCAATATTGCATGTCGAAATTACAGCTATGGCGCATCCATTCGAGCAAGCACCTCCCACCCCGACGGGAGTTCGGCGAAGTAGTCAAGCATCCAGGACGTTCGGAGATGATTTGGATCATCTAAAGGTAATCACTACTTGTTCGTAATCTAAAGGCAATTACTACTTGTTCATAACCTTGTTGGACAATATTTCATTTTAAAAATAACTACTTGCACGAAATTGCAGGACGCCACAGCATGCGAACTCGTCCTGTGGCTCGGGATTACACCTCTGATTGTTGCTAAGGGCATGGTACATCCAGCAGCCGACAAAGTGCACAATCAGCAGCTACTTCCCGGCCATGCCGCCATACAGATTGACAAAGTCGTGAAGGGATGGGAGCGGGTACCTCTTCCTGTCCAAATAATTGAGAATGGCATGCTCTATGTCGATGATGCCCGGCTGTCATTCGTCCAATGGCCCAAGAGTCAGATTATTTTGGATCAGGTAATCTGTAAATAATCAAGTTCTTTTGTTACATTCAAAGCACTTACTTTTCAAATACTTGAAAAAGGTAAAAAATTCGATACAGACACGAGGAGATGATGGTAGTCGCACGGAGGGCGTGATGTCACCGGTACGGGGGGACGAAGCAGAAGGACCTTCCCCAACAGCAGAACCTCACCCTGATGCCCAACTAGCAGTTGCTGACCCTACTGCCCAACCAGCAGGCCATGACCCTCCTGCCCAAACAGCAGAACCTGACCCTCCTGCCGGACCAGCAGTTGCTGACCCTACTGCCCAACCAGCAGGCCATGACCCTCCTGCCCAAACAGCAGAACCTGGCCCTCTTGCCGGACCAGCAGTTGCTGACCCTACTGCCCAACCAGCAGGCCATGACCCTCCTGCCCAAACAGTAGGACCTGACCCTCCTGTCCAACTAGCAGGACCACCACCTCGGCTGCTCACCGAGTAAGAATACAAGCTCCTTCCCGCAAAGGATTTGCAGGATCTCCACGACCGCTTGATGGCGGCACCCGAGGACCTGACGGATATCTTCATACATGTCCCTCCGGGGATATTTCTACACGATGGCTCGTCTGTAATGCTGTCGTTCAACGACTTCAAGGACTTTCTACATGCCTCGAGGTCCGATAAATGGCTCGATGTGGGGCACATCACTATTTTCCTCATGTTAGTACCCAAAAATTGTTTATATCATGTGTATAGCACTGAAGAATATATTCTAATGTAATATGATAATTTTTCAGGAAGCTAATCCGACACTGTCAATGCAAGGGCAAACAGAAGAACTTGTGTGCTTTTCTGGACCCCAGCATACTTAGTGCGATAAGCGTGAAAGGCAATCCGAAGGAGGCTATCCGGTACCTGTGTGGCGCGATGCTCCAAGCTACTAAGGCGAAGAAGAGATTTATTCTCTTGCCATACCACCAGAGGTTACTTCTATCTCTCTTTATTAAATATATAAATAATTGAAATCACACCATCAAATCAAGCAAACACGTGTGTCACTATTATATATGCCAAAATATCTGGGTATTGTATGCTAAGATCCTATAATTCTTCTCCTCCCACAGAGGACACTGGTGTTTGATCATCATTGTGCCTTGCATGAATGTGGTTTACGTCGTGGATTCTTCGCAGCCTGAAAAGATCGGATTTAGCAAGTGCAAAGCAATCTACGAGTATGTGCAAAAGTAAGCAATAATCTTTCACTATGTTTGATTTTTTCCCAATTATAACAAATTGTGGAATTGCTAATTAGAGTCACTCCATTTTATAAGGGCTTTTGCTGCATACGTTAAAAAAGGAGGATTGCACAGCACGGACAAGAAATTAAAAGATAAGTTGATTTGGAGGTGGTGGCCGGTGAGCACAACACAATTCTATAATTTCATATTTTGTTCAAAAAAATATTGTCATTCTAACATAGGCCGCTAAATGTAAATTGTAGAGCCCGCAACAGGTGGAGGGTTGGGAATGCGGATATTACATGATGATTTCCATGTTTGACTTTGTCGAAAGAATGCAATTCCAATTTCCAGATGTGGTATGTAATTCATATTAATTGTGCCTATATAATAGCAATTGATATTTTCATATTATGCTTACTTATAATTCTCATTTCATTAAATTAGCAATTGATATTTGCGACTGTCTTGCATTTACCTTTTCTTGTTACTAACTAATACCAAATTATAATTGTAGCAACCATCACAACAAGATGAGTACTCTGAATTTTGTAATGCTGAACATGGATTTGTATAATTTTGTATAACAATTTAGTGTATATATGAATTTAGCAAGCATAATTTAATGTCAAATTATCTGGAAAACTGGCTAGCAAAACAGAATGGTATATGAATTTTGTAGGAAAACTGGCTAGCAGATTAAACTGGAGGCTAGCCCAGAAATGAAAAAAATCAAGAAAAAAAAAATGGGACAATTCTACACGGATATTTAACGAAAGCCCGTGTAGAATGAGTTCAGTGAGCATAGATTATTTTATATTTGTCCGTGTATGATAGTTACGATACCTACACGGATATGAAATTAGAAGTCCGTGTCAAAAGAAAACTTCTACACGGATATGAAATTATATAGTCCGTGTATGTTAGTTAAGAGAACTTCATGGATATGAAACTAAACGTCCGTGTAGAAAAATGTAATTCTACACGGTTGTTAAACAAACGTCCGTGAAGAACGAGTACAGAGAGCTTCACGGATTCTTTTATACAGTCCATGTATGATAGTTAAGAAAGCTTCACGGATATGAAATTAAACGTCCGTGTAGAAAACAGTAATTTGACACGGTTGTTTAACCAAAAACCGTGTCGATCGTTTTCAGAGAGCTACATGGATTATTTTATATCTGTCCGTGTACGATAGTTAAGAAAGGACACGGATATGAAAGTAAACGTCTGTGTGGAGAGAGTAATTTGCACGGTTGTTTTGACCAAAGTCCGTGTAGAACGAGTTCGGAGATACAAGGATTATTTTATTTTTTATTGATTTGTTAAGAAAGCGACACGGATATGCAACTAAACGTCTGTGTAGCTAAAGTAACCTACACGGACGTTTATTTGCAATGTCCGTGTATAAAGAGAAGTCGTACACGGTCGTTTACATAATATCTGTGTTGCTCGGTTATATGGAGAGCACCACATGCAGGTGTATGGTCACGGCTGTTTATTTGGTAATCTGTGTGTAAAGCGTTAGATTTACACGGGTAAATATCCGTGTCGATAGAGGGTACATATTATACACCCTCAACTCATACACGGCAGGAAATCCGTGTAGTTCCTCCGGTAATGTCCGTCTGCAATGACCATTTCTGTAGTAGTGTTAGCAACAGCCCCTATGTTAGCACACTCGGTTTCTCTCCTTTCTGTACCATTATTTGAAATATCTCAACAGCAGCCTCGGTTTCATAGACCTTGGAACATGCAGTGAGTATTGTATTCCATTGTTTTGTGCTATGTGTCAAGTCCCTCTCACCCGTTTTGTCGAGCAGCTTGAGGGACTATCTGTAAATCCCCCTTTGTCTTGCGGCCATCAGTAGAACTATTTTTCATAGCACTCAGCAAACTGTTGTAGATCAACTCATTAAGGGTTCTATTTTTCTTCAACCACTCGACAACAGTAAAGGCAGCATCTAATCTCTGAGCGAAGCCTAACCTCCGAATTATACAGTTATAAACTTGAAGAGCAAATCAGGACAATCCTTGAGCAATTCTGCCATGTCATCTGCAGTTTTCGCATTGTGTAAGGTCAACGTGAGAGCACGTACATCGATTCTTCCAATTTGGAGAGCATTCGGAATTTCTTCATAGTCGACCTCTACTTAATTTCTCACAAGTTTTATCCAAACCCAAAACTCCATTAAAGCATCTGGTGGTGTAAAAAGCACCTTTATTTTTTACATCCGTCTTCAAATGGGAAAAATTGGGCGCAAACCTAGAGCTAGGAAATGAAATGTAACTGGAACAGCTAAAACACCCTTTTCGCCTTATCTTTTCAAATGAAAATGCCCATAACTTGTCTGAATCGAGGTAAGATTTTCAAAGTGGCTTAATAAATAGTAAAAAAATTCCAAAAAATGTAAAATTTAGTCTCCAAGCACATTTCAATATTTAGAACATGTTGAACGGTTCAGATCGGTTGATTGGATTTTCAAAATGAAAATATGGCCCGAAGTAAAGAGGGTGCTTTACTTTGCAAAGCACAATAGCCCATCTCTCTCTCTCTCTATATATATATATACATATATATATATAAAATTTTGAGCACACAACTTTTCTCAAGTACTTGCTAGATGAGAAACAGAGCACATATATAAATTCGTATAATTAACCATAAATTAATTACTGCTATTATAATATTGTACGAAAATCACACATTTTTATTGGAAAATCCATACATGCACGCCCCTCCAAAGGAACTCTTATCTATCTATAATCCATCTAAACATCTAAACTTCAGGAAAATAAAGGAAGTCGCAATGTCGGTACTAAATACAGAGGCTCCTTTTTGCCAGCGGTAACTCCAAAGGTCTCCGTCATGTCCACGTCCTCTGGCTTCATCCCGTCAGGTAGTTTCCAATCAAAGTGCAGCAACAGACTTGCCAGAGCATCCTCCACCATGGTCACACCAAACTTAAGTCCGGGACAAATCCTCCTCCCAGCACCAAATGGCACAAACTCAAAATTCTTCCCTTTAAAGTCAATACCAGATGTTTCAAACCTCTCCGGTTTGAATTCATCTGGATCGTTCCAGTACTCGGTGGGAATTGTGTAGCCAAGCACCTCGCAACTCTCCTTGCACAGTCGTGGAATTAAAAGTGGAACCGGAGGGTGCATTCTCAGGGTTTCTTTGATGACTAATTGCAGATAACTGAGGCTATTTGTATTGGTGTTCTCATCACTACTTTTTGAAGCTAATTGCCTTATCTCTGTTTGTGCCTTTGCCATTACATCAGGGTGCTTAATTAGTTCTGCCAAGGCCCATGTAATTGTTGTTGCTGTTGTTTCAGTTCCTCCATTAAATATATCCTGAATAATTAAATTAAGAGTATATACATCATTAGAGTAAACATATATTCAACTAGTAATTAATTTTTATCATTTACTAGCCACATACACAAAACACAAATTAATGTTAATCAGGCAGGCACATATATATATATATATATATACCAAGATGATAGCTTTTATGTTGTCCATAGTGATAGGCACCTCCAATTCACCACGTTCCTTTATGTCAATAAGGGCATCGACGAAATCATATTCAATCTCTTCCTCTCCTGATCTTTTCTTCGGTTGTTGTCGATTCTTCAAATGCTCCTATACAATCTCCTCTAGTACCAAATCCAATTTTCTACATGTATAATTAATAAGTAACATATGAGTCTCAGCCAAAAATTAAAGAACAAGAAGAAAACCAGGAATGCGAAAATTAAGTTCATCAAATGTACTTACCGGTGGACTCTCGCAACTCTTCTTCTCATCTTCACATCCAACCAACTCAATGATGGGAAGAGATCTGATAGGTTGAACCCAGACAAGAGCTCCGATTCCTCTTGTAATAATTCTAAATACACTTCTCTCATTTTAAATTTTCCTCCAAATGCTGCGCGAATGATAATATTGTTTGAAAGCTCATGTGTCCATGCACTCAAATTGACTTGTGATTTACCAGAAACTAAACTGAAGCTCTTCAACAGGGATTTGATCTCTTCTTGCCAAATTGAGGAGAAAGATTTCACCTGTTTTGAACTAAAGAGCTCACTGGCACAAATTCGACGCAACTGACGCCAGTAGGGGCCATTTGAGAAAAGAATATTTGTGCTACCATAGAAGATACCATTTGCTGCATATAGTGCAGGGCGGTTCGCAAGGTTTGCATCATGTGTTTGCATCACCTATATATATACATGCAGTTTGTATGCATCAATTAATGTTTAAACATATAATTTAATTTCCTCCAATATTGATTCAAAGTACAGACCAATGTGCGCTATATATGCATAGTACTATGCCTCACGCTAGGATTTGTATTACCCAACCTAGAAGTACTCCTACTAGCCATAGAAGGCAAAATCGGCCGTTCCGGAGCGGAATCGGCCGTTCCGGATCGGGATCGGACGGTACCGATCCGATTTTAGAGGAAGGAGCACAACGGGTCCATGTAATTGGGCAAGATCACGCAGGACATGATGTGGCAAAGTGGCAGTTGCTAGGTGGTGTAGACTTCCAATAAATGGCAAGGTCCAGGGACCTGGGGAGATTAGATCTAGAATTATGTGTAGCTTGCTTCTGGAGGAATCGAAGGGAGAGCACGAGTAGTAGGAGAAGAGAAGGGAGTGCAAGTGTGTAACATCCCAATTTTCATATAGGTTGAAATTTATTTAATGTGAAGGAATTATTATACATTTGTCGTACATCTTGAGACTATATTGAATTTTTGGTAAAATAATATGAAATATCATCTAATGTACTAGTAAACTTTTGTATTTTAAAAATTAGAATTTAATAGATTCGCACATTGTAATATTCAAAATTATTAAACATGAAATCATGTAGACACAAAGTATGAATTCTAAAAGTTTTGATGGCTAAGCGCAAAAGTATATAAATATTTCTCTTGCTATGTCCGCATAAAAATTTCACTAGGCTGAAATGTCATTTTGGACTTTTGAAAATATATTTGTGTTGGGAAAAAAAAAATATATATATAATACTCAATTCCTAAGTTTTATGACCAACCCATTATTTCATTCCCTTAAATGAATAATATTATAATAAGGAAAATAAAAATATTTAGGGAATATAAAATTCCAGTACTACCTTATTCGGTGCATTCAGTACTACCTTATTCGGTGCATATACAAATATTCTAAGGAGGTGCTTCAATTGATTTTTCTTGGAAAGTCCGACCATCCCTTCTAGTTCAAATAACAAGCCAAAGATAAAAGGAGAAATTGAGAGAGTAAATTGGAAAAAGAAGAGAGGAGATAGAGGAGGGAAGAGAGATAGTGATTCCTCGTTGATTGATTGTTCTCATATCTTCACCCGATTAACTTTCTCCGATGGTCAAGCAATTATGAAGAAATGAAGGAGACGAAGATTCTCACAGCATGCAACAACAAAGTAGGCACTTATCGCGAGGGTACTCCGTCGCGAAAAGTACCGTCGCGAAAAGAAAAATCACAGTTATGACGGTACTCCGTCGCGAAAAGTCACTCTTTACCCTCACAAAAAGTCACTTATTCTTGTTGTGTGCACCTGTCGTCCACTCGAGGTTGATCGACTCTCTTTCTCTCGTAACCAATTGGAGCAATTTTCGGTATTTAACAATCTCCCTTGTACGTTCTTTTCCTTGTGATGCATATGAGTTGCATGCAAGAGCTAAGCCTTTCTCTTTGATTTGTTTTCTGATTTCGGTTATATCGAACCACAAGTATCGAATAGAAATTATTGTACTGAATTGTTCATGCACTATGTCAATTAAATCCTAATTTAACCCTATTTTGTCATCTGTATTAGTTATATAATTGTATTCACTATTTTATGGTTTAAACCAAGTTCTGAACCCTCTCTGTACCTCTTGTGCTCTGATGCCGATTTGGTTACGCTGATTTTAGAGTATGGTAATCCAATAGCAATAACAAGGACCTATTTCTTTTAAGAATTTTGTAAGTTTTGAGGGCTATGGTTAATTGAATTAATAAATGGCAACATTAAACTATTGATTCAGTGTCGATAATTCGACATAGGCGTAGACCCTTCATAGCTGGATTAAGAAGGATTATCAAACATGTCCACCCATAGCAACACGCTGATTTCATCGTCTCGACAGTGCTAAGGTGCGGATTTCGAGTTATTCCTAGCTCCTTCCAACTAATTTTATTGATTGTTGATTGCTAGATTATAATTGTCGATTTAGTTTGCTTGATTGTTGATTGCATGCTTATAATTGTTGATTTGGTTTGCTTAATTTGTATTGCTTGCTTATAATGGTTGATTTGGGTTGTTTGATTGTTAGAGAGTAAGTATTGATCAATTATTGGGTAACGGTTCATGTTTGCAAGGCATGCATAATTAACATAGTATATGGATATTGACCAAATATAAAGGGATTGCACTAGAAACTGATATAAATGCCAAAATTAGTAGACCTCGTAATAACATCCCCGCTACTATGTTAACCAAATCGGTTGGTATGGTGACAAACTATAGGCAGTGTAATTTTAAATGAGCATGCATGAACCTTAAGTGAGCATGCATTTTATGATTTCTCTATCTACTCTTGAGACTAGAGCATGTCATTAATTTAATCGTTTGGTTTAACAATAGTTGAAAAATGATTTGGTTTGCCTGATTGCTCTTTTCCTTGATTATTGCTTGCTGATCTCATGTTTGTTTGTCAGAGTATATTTGAATGCTTGTTATGGATTTGAAACTTCATATTTTGAATGCTTAATTTTTTTTCGGGACATGATGATATTTTTCATAAGTTGGTGTATAACATGGTACAAAGCAACTTAGCTAAAGCATGAGTTTGATTTAAATGAACCTTAGCATGATATGGATGCATAGTAATTCTCATAAATGCATGACACGAATGCATAACTTTGCATGTGAGGCATATTCTATTTTCTGAAACTAAGAATGACTTGATTTGAAGTACTTGGTCTGAAACATAAGTTATAGTTGAATTATATTATGCATTGTATTTCTTAGTTCAGTCAAAAGGATGCATGAGCACATTTTTATGAACCAGCTTTTGAAACTGAAACATGACATGATTTGAAAAGAATGATTTGTAACATGGTACTGTGAACTGTGTTTAAAGAACCATAAGTCTGAAACCTGACGGTCATGTAGGCGCTATCTTTTCGTGGTAGCGCATGACCGTGGTAATGTATTGATTGAATATTAAACTTGGAAATTTGACTGGTCATGTAGGCGCTGTCTTTTCGTGGTAGCGCATGACCGGGGTCATGTAGGCGCTGTATTCGTGGTAAGCGCGTAATTTCTGTTATGTAGGCGTCGTTAATTCGTGGAAGAGCGTAACAGAAATTGCGTAGGCGCCGTATTTGTGGTAGCGCGTGATCCAGTTATGTAGGCGCCGTTGATTCGTGGAAGCGCATAACTGAAGGAACGTAGGCGCCGTATTCGTGGTAAGCGCACAATTTCAGGTTATGCGCATAACAGAAATTGTGTAGGCGCCGTATTCGTGGTAGCGCATGACCCGTAGTCGGATATGTGCAGTGTCTAATCTAGATTGCAAGATAGAAATGTTAAAAGAACTAATTTTCGAGAACATTTGTGCATTAAGTAATATTCACGAGAATTGCATTCTGGTACCTAGTTAAAATCATATGCATGGCAAAAGATTGAGTTTTGTTTCAGTGTATCTCTTATGGTTACTGCAGTGTTCATTTCTTTGTGTGTATCATTTCTTTTATTTGAACGGGAGCATTTAATGTTGTGAAAATTACATGCATGTTTCTTATTATGTCATCATTGCACTTTCAAAACTTAGAATTATGTCACGGTAAGGAGACATGAATATTCTTCATAAACTTTTTACATGATACTTGATTGGATTTCAGATTTGCAAGTTGTTTTCTGGATTCTATTATCTTTATTATTTTCTTATAATCGTTCTCAGTGTTGTTTTGGTTTAGTTGGTTGGGTCTTAGAACAACTCGACTGGAACTGAATACCGCACTGGGAGATTTTCAATCTCTCATCTTTCCACTTTGTGGGTTCCAGGTACAAAGCGTGAGACACGAAACGAGATATTGAACTAGAAGACTGTGGGACTTGCAACGAAAAAAAAGTAAGTTATGTCATTGGTAATGTATATGTATATATGTGATTCTGTAAAATGATAGAAATCGCCTTGCGCTGATGAGCGCGGCGGGTTGTCGGCCCCGTTGTTGGGTTGTGACAAAGTGCAAGTAGTAGATCCATCAATTTCTGCTCTTCTCTTTAGTTTTTAACCTCAAAAAGCAAAGAGAGAAGTCAGAAAACAAATGAGGAAGGTTCTTGACAGCCACTACGTACTACGGAGCTTTCAAAAGAAAGAAAACGAATTATGAGGAAGAAAGATAAAGAGAAAAACGGGTGGATGTGTTTGGACTACCATATGAAAATGTATTTCTAGCAGTGTTTGTCAAAAACATTCATTTAGACCGATTAATCGGCCGATTAGTTGTCGGCGATGATCAAAACGTCACGGATTTTCTCAATTAATCGGCCGATTATTTCCGATTATGACCAATTATCTCCGATCATTCCCGATTAATCGCTTGGCGGTACCATGTCCATCCGACGACCGTATATTGTTATTTACAACACTGATTTCTAGATCAAAATTTACAAATTTTTTAAAAATATTTTACTATTCTTTTAGATAGATATAAAATTACTAGTTTTTAATGGTCAAGAATTTTAGATCTAGTTATAATCTACATAGCTAAATGATAGTAAAAACATAACTAAAAAATATATAAAATTTTGTCTTCAAGTATTTTTTTATATGAAAATTATGTTAAGAGCTTTAGATCAACTGTTTGGAATTTGAAAAAAAGATAGGAATTCATAGTACAGACCGATCTGTGTAT
Organism: Carex littledalei; assembly: GCA_011114355.1. Taxonomy (NCBI): domain Eukaryota; kingdom Viridiplantae; phylum Streptophyta; class Magnoliopsida; order Poales; family Cyperaceae; genus Carex; species Carex littledalei. Next base: position 19,551,830 of record CM022079.1, read on the forward strand.
TACTATGTGTTGTAGCTAGCCTCAGTCATCAATTATTAATTAAAGAAATTTCCGAATGCTAATTGATTGAAGTTGCAAAAATCAAGATGAAAATTAAGGTTACATATGCACAATCAAAGTCGTCGTTCCAAAAGTCAAAATATCCAGATGTCTTTGCTAATCACACACACACACACACATATATATATATATATATATATCGCTGAAGTCATCATCAATTAGTTTAACAAAGAAAATTATTTGATACTTGCCACGCAACCCGTTATTTCAACTTGATGGAGAAGTTTATGAGAATGTAGAAAGATATGAGTGAGGCTATGGTGCTATGCTGTTGAAAATAATCCAAGTCAGAAATGAATACGGACCGTATCCCAATACGGACCGTATCAGATGCAGTTTTTATATTTCGGTTATTTAAAGCAGTTTTTATTTTTCTGTTTAGAGTTAATTAGAGTTAATTGTAAACTTGGACAGCAAGTTGTCTATTTAGACATGTGCAGAAAAGTAGTCAAGTAGTGGGTTGGTTATAGGTTAGTTATAGCAAAGTTAGTGGGGTTAGTGGGGTGCGAAATGATGGATATGCACCACTATAAATAGTAGATCTGTTTATGTTAATTAATCAATGAAGAAATGAAAAAAATGGAGTTGTGAGAAATTTCGGCTGCTGCCCTGTTTTCTGTTTTTTTTTCCTCTTTTCCGAAAAACTCCCAACAAAATTGGTATCAGAGCGAGGTGAGAGATCACGGCAGATCCGACCAAGCCAAAGGTGAGAGGTGAGAGATCAAGGCAGATCCGACCAAGCAGAGGTGAGAGATCAAGGCAGATCCGACCAACCAAAGGTGAGAGATCAAGGCAGATCCGACCATGGCCGACGCAGGCAACAACACCACCATTAGCATGTCAAATCAGATGGTACCTTTGTTCAAGGGTGAGAATTACGAATTCTGGAGCATCAAGGTACGAACTATGCTGAAATCTCATGGCTTGTGGGAACTAGCAGACAAGGGAATACCGAATCCTGATCCGACACCAATCGACACAGCCAAGCGAGATGCAAAGGCGCTCTTCTTCATTCAGCAAGCCGTACACGAACCGGTGTTTGCGAAGATTGCAGCAGCAGAAACAGCAAACCAGGCCTGGACAACTCTGAAAACCGCATTTCAGGGAAGTTCCAAGGTGGTAGCCATCAAGTTGCAGGGCTTGAGACGGGAGTTTGAGACATTGAACATGAAACAAGGCGAGTCAGTTCAATCCTTCTTCACGCAAGTTACAACAATAGTCAACCAAATCCGAAGCTGTGGAGAAGATCTTCCAGAAAAGACGGTTGTGATGAAGGTGTTGCGCAGCCTGACAACCAAATTTGATCATGTGGTCGCGGCGATCGAAGAATCCAAAGATCTGTCCACCTACACGTTTGATGAGTTGATGGGATCACTGCAGGTCCATGAAGTTCGTCTCAACAAATCATAAGTGAAGGATGACACCAAAGCTTTCTATACCAAGGGCGATTCCTCAAGAAACCAACAGCAAGGCAGAGGTAGAGGCCAAGGTTACGGCAGAGGTCGAGGCAGTCAAGGCGGCAGAGGCAGAGGCAAGCCGAGTTACAATCAACCGCATTCTAATCAACCGAAGAAAGATGTAGAATGCTACTACTGTCACAAGAAAGGGCATATGCAAGCCGATTGTTACAAGAAACAAAGAGAAGAAGATCAAGATGTGGAGTGCTATTACTGCCACAAGCCCGGTCATGTGCAGGCCGACTGCTACAAGAAGAAAAGAGAAGAAGGACAGGAAAGTTTTGTTGAAGAGAAGAACAATCAGGCACAGTTGTTCATGGCCAAAACCTATGAAGAATCAGATGCGAGTCAAATCTGGTTTTTGGACAGCGGGTGCTCAAACCATATGACAGGTTTCAAACATCTATTTGATGAATTAGATGAGTCATACAAGAAGGCAGTAAAGCTTGGTGACGATAAAGAGATTCATGTTGAAGGAAAAGGAAGAGTAGCCGTGCAGACCAGCAGTCACAAAACACGGATGCTACATGATGTGTACTATATTCCTCAACTGTCCCAAAACCTTCTCAGCATCGGTCAGATGATGGACAGCGGGTGTACCATCAAGTTTGAAGGCGACAATTGCAGAATTGTAGATGCAGCCACGGATCAGACGATGGCAACAATCAAGAAGACACAAAACAACTTGTTCCCTCTGGAGATAACCAAGGTGAAAGACAAGGCACTTGCAGCCAAGGAGATTAGTTCCAGCGAGTTATGGCATTTGAGGTATGGTCATCTAAACATGAATGGTTTGAGATTGTTGAATCAAAAGAAAATGGTGAATGGGTTACCCGAAATTGGTGAAATCGGGTTATGTGAAGGATGTGTGTTTGGCAAGCAATCGAAGCTGCCATTTCCAAAAGATCAGTCGATGCGTGCAACCAAGGTACTCGAGTTGGTGCATACTGATTTGTGCGGTCCCATGGAGGTTGAATCAATGGGAGGAAGCAAGTATTTTATGCTGTTTATTGATGATTACAGCAGGATGACCTGGGTTTATTTCCTTAGCTATAAAAGTGAAGCGTTTGGGCTGTTCAAAAGGTTCAAAGCCATGGCAGAGACGCAAACAGGGGCTAGGCTGAAAGCTCTAAGATCAGACCGTGGTGGTGAGTTTCAATCAAAAGAATTCAAGCAGTTTTGTGAGAAAGAAGGGGTGCTACAGCAGCTGACCACTCCATACATACCTAAGCAAAACGGTGTAGCTGAACGCAAGAACCGCACGGTAGTGGAACTAGCAAGAAGTATGCTGAAATCTAAAGGTATGCCGAATAGTTTTTGGGCTGAAGCAGTAGCAACAGCGGTATATGTTCTAAATCTGTCACCAACCAAGGCAGTGATGAACAAAACACCATTTGAAGCGTGGTTTGAAAGGAAGCCCAGTGTGGGGCATTTGCGTGTTTTTGGGTGCATCGCTTACACTCTCATAACTACACAAAACCGAAAGAAACTGGACTCAAAATCTGAAAAGTGTGTGTTCATTGGGTATTGCATACAATCTAAAGGTTATAGGTTGTTTAATCCGGTGACAAAGAAGATTATAGTCAGTAGAAATATCATGTTTGATGAGAATGCTAGTTGGAGTTGGTCTATGGAGGAAGACAACACACCAATAGCAGAAATAGAAGATGAAGAAGAAGGCAGCAGTGAGCAATCGCAAAGCAGTCCAAGCTCGAGTAGCACATCACATCGGATGGTTGATCCGGATACACAAGGAAGAAAGGTACGATCCTTACAAGAATTGTATGAAGCAACTCAGGTTTTGTATGTAGCAGATCCATTGTCCTATGAAGAAGCCGTAGAAAGAAAGGAATGGGTGCAAGCAATGAAAGAAGAAATGAGTTCAATCGAGCAAAACCAAACCTGGAAGTTGGTGGAATTACCAAAAGATCGCAATGCAATTGGAGTTAAATGGGTTTACAAGACTAAATTTGGTCCAGATGGCAGTGTATTAAAATACAAAGCGAGGTTAGTGGCAAAATGATATGCACAAAAGCAAGGCATAAACTATGAAGAGACGTTGCCAAAGAAGGATCAACATTTGCATAACCTTGGGATCAGCAACAGTGTAATAAGTTGGAATTCGAAGAAACAATCAACAGTTGCATTATCAACCGCAGAAGCTGAGTACAATGCAGTGACATCAGCAGCATGCCAAGGTGTATGGTTAAGGCGCTTATTGGAAGAGTTAGATTGTGAGCAGAAAGGTGCAACAATACTCTATTGTGATAATCAGTCGACAATTGCAATTAGTAACAACCCGGTGCATCACAACAGAACAAAGCACATAGACACTCGGCTCCATTTCATACGAGATATGATTGAGCAAAAGATGATAGAGTTGCAGTATGTGAACACGAACCAGCAAGTTGCAGATGTGCTGACCAAATCACTCCCACGAGAGAAGTTCAACTGGTGTCGAGACATGATGAATGTGCTGGACTTTGGATTAAGGGGGGGTGTTGAAAATAATCCAAGTCAGGAATGAATACGGACCGTATCCCAATACGGACCGTATCAGATGCAGTTTTTATATTTCGGTTATTTAAAGCAGTTTTTATTTTTCTGTTTAGAGTTAATTAGAGTTAATTGTAAACTTGGACAGCAAGTTGTCTATTTAGACATGTGCAGAAAAGTAGTCAAGTAGTGGGTTGGTTATAGGTTAGTTATAGCAAAGTTAGTGGAGTTAGTGGGGTGCGAAATGATGGATATGCACCACTATAAATAGTAGATCTGTTTATGTTAATTAATCAATGAAAAAAATGGAGTTGTGAAAGTTTTCGGCTGCTGCCCTGTTTTCTGTTTTTTCCTCTTTTCCGAAAAACTCCCAACATATGCATAGCACGGATGGCTAGTGTACTAAGGCTCAATATGGTACTTTTTAAAACCTTAACGGTCGATCCGAACCGTTCAATGTGATAACCATATGAATATGTACTTGCAAACTAAATTTTATATTTTTTTGAATTTTTTTACTATTTTTTTAGATAGGTAGAATTTTGATGGTCCAGAATTTTCAGAAAACACTGATTTTTCTACCTATCTAAAAAAATAGTAAAAAAATTCAAAAAAATATAAAATTTAGTTTGCAAGTACATATTCATATGGATATCACATTGAACGGTTCGGATCGACCGTTAGGATTTTAAAAGGTACCATATTGAGCCGTAGTACACTAGCCATCCGTGCTATGCATAGCACCATAGCCTCACTCGAAAGATATTATGGCCAAGTACTTCTGAGAACAGAGTAGGTTTCATGGGCTTTTGAGTTCGATGAGCTTCAAAGCCATCCGATCTGCTTTAAGAAATGTGCATATGTAAACTGAAACTGATGGGCACGAATATTAAAACAGAGCACACGGATTTTACAACAGATCAGATGGTATTAAAGCTCATTGAACTTAAAGTAGGTCCGTTGCCCATCGGATCTACTCTCAAGTCCTTTTTGAAGCTCTTTGGTTCAGCCTACTACATTGACTTTTTGGTAGCGATACCTTTCAGCTTAATAGTGTTATAATTTAGTATAATGAATTAAGAATGTACCTTGTTGAAATAGTTTTTGTTCTAATGCTCAATTGATCGGGACAACTACTAGCGAAGGGGTTATTAATTAACTGAAAATTTTAAAAGTAAAGGATTATATATATTCTTAAATTGATTTCAATTATAAGTACTTGATGATATATTTATCTTAATGAATAAAATTATGATTCAGTATTAACTGACTTAAAATTTCGGTTTATTTAAATTATTTATCGTAGATTGATTCAGTTCAACTATATATATACTAATGATAATATTAATGAAGGTAGTGCCTGAATACTCATATATTTAATTTGGACTTTATGCAACTACATAGGCAACATTCAAACAAGGGGAGTATGCCACTAATTAAATTTTGAATAATTTGGATGTTTTGTTCTCAAATTGGTATTTTGAGTAAATCTTGATTGTTATAACTTGGTCAAGTACAAAATACAAAATCTTTTAGGTAAAAATATAAACGAGATTGTTATCCTTACCAACTTGATTTTGTTGCACCCGGCATGCCTGAACCATTTCTCGAAGTATGTGCCCGGATAGTCCAAAATCTCGATAGTTAGCTCTAGGTCTCCCAGTAACATCAAAATTCAAAAAAATCAATAAAATCAGAAGAATCAACAGAATCTGAGGAATCACAAGAATCAGAAGAATCAACAGAATCTGAAGAAGATATACCTTACATGGATAAGGTCGATTCTTATCAAAGAAAAACAGGTTTGACTGACCAGTTTCAAACTGGGACAATTGTCAAAAGGATACACGATGAGGTGTTCCGCGTACATTTGGATCATAACAATCAAAGATTTGATTGTTTTCTTTCGAGTGATATATGTCGTAATGGTCTACGTGTATCCGTGGGAAGTAGAGTGAAAGTAAAAAACCATTAAAAAAAATCTTGGTTATTGTTTATGCGTTTAGCTATTCAATTAAATAAAGATGAGGGATCCACTTACAACATTTGTAAGTTACAACAGCCTACAACAATTCGTTTTTGCGATTTTAGAAGTCTAAACAGTCAATCCAAACCGTTCAATATGATATCTATATTAAAATGTGCTTGGAGATTAAATTTTACATTTTTTTAATTTTTTTTACTATTTATTAAGTATTTTACAAAACTACTATTTTTAGACAATTCTGGATCACTGAAAAACGGCAGTTTCGTAAAATACTTAATAAATAATAAAAAAATTCAAAAAAATATAAAATTATATCTCCAAGTAAATTTTAATATAGATATCATGTTCAATAGTTTGGATAGACTGTTTGAACTTTTAAAATCACAAAACCAAATTGTTATTAGATGCTGTAACTTATAAATGTTGTAAGTGGATCCCTCTTAAATAAAACTAGTTAAACTTCAAATTACATAGTAATGAAATGTCAAAAGCTACCCTAATCATCTCGAGCTCAAGAATTAAAACAGATCAATAAATTAATAACATCTAAAAGCTTTAGGACATAAAAATTAATAAAAAAATAATTATTTTATGTGAATATGTATTACAATCAGTTGTAAGTTGCTTCCACATTGATACATTTTGTATCATTCTCATCTGGTACCCAGTACAGATTTACCAGTATGACTAAAGAGCATGAAAGAGAGTGGAGAGCCTAAGAAAAAAAAGAGAGAAAGTCATTAAAATTAGAAAATAAGAAATCAACAATGCAAAAAAGAATTAATCAAGAGTATCAGATAATAAATTTACATTCATGTTTTTGTGTTTAGGGTTTAGGGTTTAGTACATAGTAATGAACCGCACATAACAAACATCGATGTAAGAAACATCAATGTCTTGTGGCCATCAGTAGAACTATTTTTCACAGCACTCAGCAAACTGTTGTAGATCAACTCCTTAAGGGTTCTATTTTTCAACCATTCGACAACAGTAAAGGCAGCATCTAATCTCGAACTGAGCGAAGCCTAACCTCCGAATTATACAGTTATAAACTTGAAGAGCAAATCAGGACAATCCTTGAGCAATTCTGCCATGTCATCTGCAGTTTTCGCATTGTGTAAGGTCAATGTGAGAGCACGTACATCGATTCTTCCATTTTGGAGAGCATTCGGAATTTCTTCATAGTCGACCTCTACTTAATTTCTCACAAGTTTGATCCAAACCCAAAACTCCATTAAAGCATCTGGTGGTGTAAAAAGCACCATTATTTTTTACATCCGTCTTCAAATGGGAAAAATTGGGCGCAAACCTAGAGCTAGGAATTAAATGAAATGTAACTGGAACAGGTAAAACACCCTTTTCGCCTTATCTTTTCAAATGAAAATGCCCATAACTTGTCTGAATCGAGTTAAGATTTTCAAAATGGCTTAATAAATAGTAAAAAAATTCCAAAAAATGTAAAATTTAGTCTCCAAGCACATTTCAATATTTAGAACATGTTGAATGGTTCAGATCGGTTGTTTGGATTTTCAAAATGAAAATATGACCCGAAGTAAAGAGGGTGCTTTACTTTGCAAAGCACAATAGCCCATCTCTCTATATATATATATAAAATTTTGAGCACACAACTTTTCCCAAGTACTTGCTAGATGAGAAACAGAGCACATATATAAATTCGTATAATTAACCATAAATTAATTACTGCTATTATAATATTGTACGAAAATCACACATTTTTATTGGAAAATCCATACATGCACGCCCCTCCAAAGGAACTCTTATCTATCCATAATCCATCTAAACATCTAAACTTCAGGAAAATTTATTTAAATAAAGGAAGTCGCAATGTCGGTACCAAATACAGAGGCTCCTTTTTGCCAGCGATAAGTCCAAAGGTCTCCGTCATGTCCACGTGCTCTGGCTTCATCCCGTCAGGTAGTTTCCAATCAAAGTGCAGCAACAGACTTGTCAGAGCATCCTCCACCATGGTCACACCAAACTTAATTCCGGGACAAATCCTCCTCCCGGCACCAAATGGCACAAACTCAAAATTCTTCCCTTTAAAGTCAATATCAGATGTTTCAAACCTCTCCGGTTTGAATTCATCTGGATCGTTCCAGCACTCAGGGTTTCTTCCCAGAGCCCATGCGTTGATTACCATGCGGGCCCCCGTGGGAATTGTGTAGCCAAGTACCTCGCAACTCTCCTTGCATAGTCGTGGCGCTAAAAGTGGCGCCGGAGGGTGCATTCTCAGAGTTTCTTTGATGACTAATTGCAGATAACTGAGGCTATTTGTATTGGTATTCTCATCACTACTTTTTGAAGCTAATTGCCTTATCTCTGTTTGTGCCTTTGCCATTACATCAGGGTGCTTAATTAGTTCTGCCATGGCCCATGTAATTGTTGTTGATGTTGTTTCAGTTCCTCCATTAAATATATCCTGAATAATTAAATTAAGAGTATATACATCATTAGAGTAAACATATATTCAATTAGTAATTTGTTTTTATCATTTACTAGCCACATACACAAAACACAAATTAATGTTAATCAGGCAGGCACATATATATATATATATATATATACCAAGATGATAGCTTTTATGTTGTCCATAGTGATAGGCACCTCCAAGTCACCACGTTCCTTTATGTCAATAAGGGCATCGACGAAATCATATTCAATCTCTTCCTCTCCTGATCTTTTCTTCGGTTGTTGTCTATTCTTCAAATGCTCCTGTACAATCTCCTCTAGTACCAAATCCAATTTTCTACATGTATAATTAATAAGTAACATATGAGTCTCAGCCAAAAATTAAAGAACAAGAAGAAAACCAAGAATGCGAAAATTAAGTTCATCAAATGTACTTACCGGTGGACTCTCGCAACTCTTCTTCTGATCTTCACATCCAACCAACTCAATGATGGGAAGAGATCTGATAGGTTGAACCCAGACAAGAGCTCCGATTCCTCTTGTAATAATTCTAAATACACTTCTCTCATTTTAAATTTTCCTCCAAATGATGCTCGAATGATAATATTGTTTGAAAGCTCATGTGTCCATGCACTCAAATTGACTTGTGATTTACCAGAAACTAAACTGAAGCTCTTCAACAGGGATTCGATCTCTTCTTGCCAAATTGAGGAGAAAGATTTCACCTGTTTTGAACTAAAGAGCTCACTGGCACAAATTCGATGCAACTGACGCCAGTAGGGGCCATTTGAGAAAAGAATATTTGTGCTACCATAGAAGATACCATTTGCTGCATATAGTGCAGGGCGGTTCGCAAGGTTTGCATCATGTGTTTGCATCACCTATATATATACATGCAGTTTGTATGCATCAATTAATGTTTAAACATATAATTTAATTTCCCCCAATATTGATTCGAAGTACAGACCAATGTGCGCTATATATGCATAGTACTATGCCTCACACTAGGATTTGTATTACCCAACCTAGAAGTACTCCTACTAGCACAAATACAAATATAGATTCCTTAATAATAGAAACAGAAGATACGCTTAAACTTCGTAACACAATTGCGGATATTTATGCAGAAAATACAAGTAAACCTGTAGATGTTATACAGAAAGATATTGAAAGAGAATATGACTATTTTATGTCAGCAACAGAAGCTCAAGATTATGGTATTATTGATCGCGTAGCAAAGTCCAAAAACGAAATTAAATGAATAAAATCCTGAGTGATCTGATAAAATTTGATAAAATAATCATCAGTCATACTTGCTGTAGCACGTGGTGCCATCAAAATTTTATATATGAAACTTGGTTATTGTACCGCAAGTTTGTTGGAAGTTGATTCAAAATTAACACACCTAATCAAGATGGGTGCCGAAGTTAGTGGGTTAGAATTCTCCAAAATTAGAAGTCTGTATTTGTCATGTGTTCTAAAGTTAGTATTTCTATATTTAATTGAGTTAGTGGAGAATATGCTTTCCTTATTTACACTAGGCAGAAATAGCATGTAGTAGGGTTAGTGGATTCCTTATTTAGATTAATGTTTGGCTATAAATTCAGATGTACTTTGTATCCGAATTTAGAAGGCAATAGAAGTTAATTTCATCAGCAAATTTCTTCTCTCTATTTTGTTGTATCCTTCCGAAATTTCCAACATTTGGTATCAGAGCAAGTCGATCCTAGAGCATTTTCAATGGCAGAAAACAGCAACAATGTCGTGAATGTAACACAACCCACAATTCCTCTTTTCAAAGGCGAGAACTATGCATTTTGGAGCATTAAGATGACGACCTTGTTCAAGTCTCATGGCCTATGGGATTTGGTTAACAATGGTCCACCAGTTTCAGATCCGAACCAGCAAGAAAATCAGAAGAAAGATGCAAGGGCGCTATTCTTCATCCAACAAGCAGTGCATGACACCATCTTCTCGAAAATTGCAGCAGCCACCAACGCAAAGGAGGCATGGACAACCCTGAAAACAACATTTCAAGGGAGTACTCGAGTCATGGCAATCAAACTTCAAGGCCTACGCAGGGACTTTGAAACATTGCAGATGAACAAGGAGGAATCCGTGCAAATTTTCCTCTCAAGAGTACAAGAGGTGGTCAACCAAATTCGAGCATTTGGAGACACCATGGAAGAGAAGATGGTGGTAGGGAAGGTGTTAAGGAGTCTACCACCGAAATTTGATCACGTTGTGGCAGTGATTGAAGAATCAAAAGATCATTCGACCTATACATTTGATGAATTGATGGGATCACTGCAGACCCATGAAGCGAGGATGCCTAGATCAGAGGAGAACGGCGATGAAAGGGTATTTTACACGAAGGGGGAGTCAACTCGAGGTAGAACCACGAGCAGTAAGTTTCCACCTCAATTCCAGCAAAGGTACCAACAGAATCAGCAACAATTCCAGCAGTTCCAGCAGTCCAACAGATTGCAAAGGAAAGATGTACAGTGCTATTATTGTAACAAGTTTGGGCACTATCAATCTGAGTGCTATGAAGCTAAGAAAAACATCCAATGCTACTACTGCAATAAGTTTGGGCACTACCAATCCGAGTGCTACAAGAAACAAAGGGAGGATAATCAAGCAAGCTCTGCTGTAGAAGAAAATGAGCAACCGTCACTGTTCATGGCATACACCGAAAGCAAGATTGACGCAAGCAACAAGGGCACAGTAGGAGTGCACATAAAAGAAAATTGTGGCAGCAATCCAGAAAGTGGCAAAATCATGGTGAGTAGAAATTTTTTGTTTGATGAAAAAGCCCTCAAGGTGGAGAATGTAGGGCTCATTCGTCAGGCCGTTGAAGCTAGTGTACAACCATGATATACAGCTGGCTCAGATGTCAGAAAAATGTAGTTTCAAGGTGTTGAGAGATATTGTGATGAAGAGGTTTCCTTCATTAAAATTTGTGCTGATCAAGTACAAGGATTCTGATGGGGCTCTGGTTACCATTACTGATACACAAGTGCTGAGGATGGCAGAATCATGTTTCGACCAGCCTGTACAGATGGAGGCAGAGAAAGAAGAAAAGGGACTTTCCTTGATGAGACTACATATTGTAGAAGTCAATCCTGAGCAAGAGCCAACAATCACAGGAGGAAACTGAAGTTCTTGTTTCCACCACAAACTTAAATGAAGTACCCAAAGAGGCCACAGCTGGAGCAGATGTTAACATGCAGGATTCGAAACCTGAAACAGATGCTGGTACTGCTGCTCCTGGGAGTGAAATTGGCGCCCCAGAATCTGATGAGAAGTATGTGCAGATGGAAACCGAGACCAAGGTGGAGTCTATGAAGAAAGTAAAGAAGACCAATGTGTCATTGCAAGAAATGGTATTTGGTGCATTGCCAGCTAAGGAGGCAAAGACAAGAAAGAAGGAGAAAGAAAAGGAGAAGCAATTGAAGATGATGCTAGAGGGCAAGCTTCTAACTGGGAAACAAAAGGAGGAGCAGAGAAAATTGGAAGCTATGAGATGGCAGTTCCTTGCACAAAGTGCTGAGGGTTTGGGCAGTACAAGTTATAGTACATTTTAGGTTAAAGAGATGCCGAAATATGAGACAAAGAAGCAAAAGCCCAAGGTGGTTGAAAAGGAGGTCATGGAGGCTGATAATGATGTGGAAGAATCCACGGTGGATGATGAATCAGCCGAGTCACAATCTCAGGTAGTTGATATCAAAGAGGCTAAGGAGCAGATAGAAGAGGTGAAACCGACATAGGAGGATGACAATTGGGATGCGAAGATCTGGAATGATGACTCAGAAGAAGAAGATGATGTTGAAGCTTGGAGTAACCTATTTTGAATCAAGGGGGGGTGTTGGAAGTTGACTCAAAATTAACACACCTAATTAAGATGGATGCCAAAGTTAGTGGGTTAGAATTCTCCAAAATTAGAAGTCTGTATTTGTCATGTGTTCTAAAGTTAGTATTTCTATATTTCATTGAGTTAGTGGAGAATATGCTTTCCTTATTTACACTAGGCAGAAATAGCATGTAGTAGGGTTAGTGGATTCCTTATTTAGATTAATGTTGGGCTATAAATTCAGATGTACTTTGTATTCGAATTTACAAGGCAATAGAAGTTAATTTCAGCAGCAAATTTCTTCTCTCTATTTTGTTGTATCCTTCCGAAATTTCCAACAAAGTTTGGATTATTTAATTGATCAACATTGATTACTTAAACAATATCCACCAAAATAACTTTCGTTTCTTTGGTTGGGTAGTATCATGGCGGCCCAGTTTTCCTTTTTTTTTTTTTTGGTTGGGACGCCATGGCTCGTGACCTCCTTTCCATTTTTAAAATTTTCGAACAACGTTTCTTATTTTTAATATTTTTTGTACATTTTCTTATCAATAAAAATTTCGGATCTAGCAAAGTCCAAAAAGAAAATGAATAAAATCCCGAGTGATCTGAGTGATTTTTTTTTAAATCTATTCAAAGTCGAATTTTCCTTTTTTGGAATATTGAGTATATAGCCTCAGTCATAAAATAAATAAAATGATCAGCTACAAAAAGTAGTCACCTCTTTTGCAGCTTCACGAGAAGTAAGGACAACGAGATCCGTCTCGCCGGCACGAATGAGCATAACGGGTCCATGTAATTGGGCAAGATCACGCAGGACATGATGTGGCAAAGTGGCAGTTGCTAGGTGGTGTAGACTCCCAATAAATGGCAAGGTCCAGGGACCTGGAGGGAGATTAGATCTAGAATTATGTGTAGCTTGCTTTTGGAGGAATCGAAGGGAGAGCACGAGTAGTAGGAGAAGAGAAGGGAGTGCAAGTGCAAGTAGTAGATCCATTAATTTCTGCTAATCTTTAGTTTTTGACCTCAAAAAGCAAAGAGAAAACAAATGAGGAAGATTCTTGACAGCCACTATGTACTGTGGAGCTTTCAAAAGAAAGAAAACAAATTATGAGGAAGAAAGATAAAGAGACAAAAACGGGTGGATGTGGTTGAACTACCAAAGCAACTGAAATAAATTTCAATAATGGCTACAGCAACTGATACTTAGATATTTTGGATATTTTGGTTCATTAATTAATTATTTCACCTCAATAAATACACTAGTTAAGAGTAATGCAATGCATTTGGGCCTTGGGTAGGCCCAGTCCAGACCCAATTGTAGGAGTACTTCCCAGCATAGAACCCAATTAAGCTATTCATTTGGGTCCAAGCCCATAACACAAGGAGCGCATAGAATCAGTTGGGTCCTTGATAGAAAATAAATTTGCTATTTGATTGATATATACAAGTTGAAAGTAAAGAAGAAAAAGAAGGGTGTAAAGCATAAAGGAAGGATATGAAAAACTCAGCCAGTACTCAGTAGAAGAGAAGACAAAGTCAGAGGATAAGAGAGGTGTTAATAAATTAAGTGTTTTTCTTGTTTAACAAACATCAATAATGTTCAAATTTGTTATGACATACATCAATACGTACTGCACATATTCAAATTTATACAGAATTCACATAGCATATGGAGAGGTAGCTAGTGCATATGGAGCTTTTGTCTGGGTTCTACATATCTCATCTCTTCCCATGCATCATTAACTACATTTGATGAACTTCATTTGCTATCGTCATCATTAAATTTTACTTCATATAAACTTGTGTTATTAATTAGTAAACAAACAAAGAAAACTAATACGCTTTATTTGTAAAACATTATTATGTTCCAGCCAGATTGTTCACAACACAGTTAATCTTTAAGAGGGGTGTGACATATGTAAACTAACAGATGGAGAGGGCAAAAAGTTGATTGGTTGATTCGGCGAAACCACAGATGGAGTGGGCAAGCAATATCTCCAATACGTATGTAAACTAACTCTTATATATATTATATATACTTTTTTTTTTTTTTTTTGTTAAATCATCAAATAAAAACTCATACAACTTATCTTGATTATCTTTGCCGAAGCAAAGCAAAAATCATTTTACTAGCTAGTCATAGACATAATATCTGATTACACAATATAATAAGTTAAATGACTTAAATCATAATTATCATCTACCACCAGATAAACCAGAGAAAGATGTCATTGTGGAGGGGTGTGACATAATATAAGAATCAAACCCTTCATTCTGAAGCAGTGCAAGCATGCTAAAGTTCGATTTTATTACTGATAACTCAGGTAGGGGTGTGTTGCCTTCCAAATATTGCACGGCTTGTCCCATGCTTGGTCTGGCACTAGGTAGTGGATGTGAGCAAAGCAAACCAAGTTTTAGCACCATATCTACCTCCTCTACTGTATAACATTCGCCTAATCTCGGATCCACAATATCGGCTAAGGATCCGGACTTCCAGTGTTCTAACACCTGATCGACTAGAATCGTTCTCTCACCTTGTGTACTGGGGTCTACCGGCCTCTTACTGCAAACAACCTCTAACAGGAACGCACCAAAGGCAAACACATCAGTGAGAGGTGTTGCCTTCCCAGTTCTCGCAAGCTCTGGTGCAATATAACCCATTGTACCTACCACATGAGTGGTTTGAGGGTCAGTACCGTGATCGTATAGTCTTGCAAGGCCAAAGTCACCCAATCTACCATTTAAATCACAATCTAATAAAACATTGCTTGCCTTAACGTCTCGGTGGATGACAACTTGATCCCAATCCTCATGGAGGTATAAAAGACCTGATGCCACTCTTTTGATAATTTTGAAATGTTCGATCCAACTTAGAGTCAGTTTTTCTTGACCATACAAATACTTGTCAAGACTCCCATTTGACATGTAATGATATACCAAAAGGAGCTCCCCTTTACGTCAGCAATAACCCAATAATTGAACAATGTTTCTATGCCAAAGCCGACCAATACTCACAACCTCTGCAATGAATTGCTTGATACCTTGGCTGGATTCGTGTGAGACTCGCTTGACTGCAACTTCCAATTTGGACACAGGTAAAACCCCCCTGTAAACTTTCCCAAAGCCACCACTTCCAAGCAACTCTTTTTCCTTAAACCCATTCGTTGCTCGGTACAAATCTTTGTATGAGAAGCGATGTGGACCAAACTCAACTTCCCAATCTTCAAGCAGTTCTGCGTACTTGAACCGCCTTTTCATGTAGAGAAAAAGGATAGCAAGTAAAATAAAAACAAAGGCAGCTGAAGCGAAAGGCATCACTATGTCTAAGACTTTTGATCGGCCTTTGGAGGTTGTACGTGGGAGCTTTGGTAACTTTGATAGGTCAAGGGATGGTGCTGCTCCATTTAGTTTGAAGCTCCATCCAAGAATGTAGTGAGAGCTATGGACAGAGCCAGTGGAAGAAGAGAAACCAACATACATAGAATCGAAGTTCGAAAGTACTGTTGAGAGATTGAAATTATAAGAAAGTAGAGGTTTGTTTGGCTTAGACTTTCCAATGGGAGATTAGGTAACAGTAATTTGTGTCTCTTGGCTCTCGTATTCAACCCATACTTGCATCGCTTTACGACTGATAAGGCTCAAATTTTTAAAAGCACTGGGATTATCGTCGGTATAATAACCGGCGGAAGCAGATTGGCTTGACTTTAAACTGTTTATATCAATACCGACATGGTTATCATTTATATCTTTGAACTCAGAGCTATATATAGTGTCAAGCTCTATCGCAAAAATATGATTGGTGAGATTGCCGTTGTTTTGAATATTGAGGAGGCCCAAGTATTGGCTTGGCAAGGCGGTGGAGAGATTCTTCGAGGGGGAGATGAAGAAGGCAATCCCATGGCCGCTGAGGTCAAGGTACTCCGAAATAATTGCGAATACAAATGTGGTTGAAAAGGATGAGGTGGTGCTGCCAAAGCGAATCGGAGTGGGGTGGAAGGCATGACCTTTCATTTGAAATGTGTCGTTTGTTAACCTCAACAGGCCATTCAACTCGATGTAGGCTACACCGTCTAGGGTTAGATTTGCACCAGCAAATCCATTGAATTTAAATTCCACTTCTTGGCTGACTGAGAATGTGATTTTTAAGAGGAGAAAAGCCAAAACAAAGTTTTTAATGAGCATGGCTAAATTAAGAAACAAATTATTAATTTGCTTAGAAGATGAGAAGCTCAAATGGGTGTATTTCTTCGCAGCAAGTTGTGGATTTGAGAGAATATAGTGCATGATTGGATATTATTAATTAAATCATGTGAGAGATAATTAAGGCGCCAATTAGCAGAAGCTTCTACTTGGACTTATTTCAGTATGTTCACACAGAAATATTGACTTAGAAGTAAGCTTAGAGAAAATAAAACTTTGCAGGAGACACTGATGAAATAAATTGGTGAGTTAATGGCCAATTATTGAGTGAGATTATCATATTTTAAAATGCGTATATCGGTATGTATTATGTATTAATATTTCTATTTTTAAAATTAAAACATTTGATATGAATCGTTCAATATGATTTCCATATCAAATGTATTTCTAGCAGTGTTGTAAAAAACGTCCGTTTAGGCCTATTAATCGGCCTATTAGTTGTCGGCAATGATCAAACCATCACGGATTTTCTCAATTAATCGGCCGATTATTTCCGATTATTTCCGATTAATCGCTTGGCGGTACCCTGTCCATCCGACGACCGTATATTGTTATTTACAACACTAATTTCTAGATCAAAATTTACATATTTTTTAAAAATATTTTACTCTTATTTTAGATAATATAAAATTACTAGTTTTTAATGGTCAAGAATTTTAGATCCAGTTATAATCTACCTAGCTAAATTATAGTAAAAACATAAATAAAAAATATATAAAATTTTGTCTTCAAGTATTTTTTTATATGAAAATTATGTTAAGAGCTTTAGATCAACTGTTTGGAATTTGAAAATAAAATATGAATTCATAGTACAGACCGATCTGTGTATTACTAAGTGTTGTAGCCTCAGACACCAATTATTAATTAAAGAAATTTCCGAATACTAATTGATTGAAGTTGCAAAAACCAAGTTGAAAACAAAAATGAAATAAAATTAAGGTTACATATGAACAAACAAAGTCGTTCCCAAGGTCAAGATTTAAGATTTTTTGCTAAATTATACTAATATAACAAGGTACATTCTTAATTCATTAGACTAAATTATAACACTATTAAGCTGAAAGGTATCGCTACCAAAAAGTCAATTTAGTAGGCTTGAACGAAAGAGCTTCAAAAAGGACTTGAGAGTAGGTCCCATGGGCAACGGACCTACTTTAAGTTCAATGGGCTTCAAGACCGTCCGATCCGATGTAAAATCCGTGCACATCCGTTTCAATTTACATATGCACATTTCTTAAAGCAGATCGGATGGCTTTGAAGCTCATCGAACTCAAAAGCCCATGAAACCTACTCTATTCTCAGAAGTACTTGTCCATAATATCTTTCTACATTCTCATAAACTTCTCCATCAAGTAGAAAATAACGAGTTGTGGGCCATAAAGCATCAAATAATTTTCTTTGTCGCAACTCATTTTTTTCAAGGTGTTTGTTGCAACTTGTAACTATAAACCAATTGATGATGACTTGAGCGATATATGTAGTTGCGACTTTTTGGATGTGATTACCAAAAATTTTCTTTGGAATTACCGGTGACTGGCTGTGATTTTTGGATTGACTTAGAAAGGAATATTCAAATCAAATACTTCTTAATGACCACATAATTTTCTTTTCCTTTTTGTTATTTTTGTCTCATGCTGAACAAGTAGCAAAAAAGATGGCCCATGATGCTGATCGCGGGCCATTGCTTTGAATCAGCAACAAAGAATTTTTTGCTACTTGCTTAGTGGGAAGATTTAACAGAGTTGTTTGGGCTTCATGCAGCCTATGAACCATGTGTAGCACTGTTTTGATTCTATAGTCTGTGTGCTGCACGAAGTTAAACCTGCTCTGTTAAATTCTTAATCCCAAAGTACTGATGTAGATTGTAGAGTGAAAGCAATTGAAAAGAAAATATATGTGAACGTAATTAATAAAAGACTTGACTAATCAGCAGCATCAAACGGGATGTATTTATTGCCTTCTTTAAAGAGAAGCTAGTGTTTGTTTTTTTTTTTTTTTTTTTTTAACAATTTATATATATTCCTAGCAAAAGTTACAAGTAGAAGTTCGTATGTGCAAGACCATCACTTAGCCACAAACACTTTTCTTATTGTGATACGATCTTAAGAGGCCTAGATTATTTGTTTGCTTTGTTTATTTAGCAATTAACATAAATTACTGGATCCGACTAATTGTACCCAACGAGTTGTACCCAGTTTTTACTCAAACCAACTGTCATTTGACTTGCGCGAATACTGTAAAATTCTACACTCAATACTGTATCTTCAATGGCAAATCATATATAATACGTAATTCAAAATTCAAAATCATATCTTCAATGGCAAACCCTTTGCAATTCCCACAACTGCCAAACTACCTATACTTCCTGTACTTTACCTGTATTTCCTGTACTTCAACTGGTTGTACTTTCATATTGACATTAAAATTGTATGAAAATTTATGCTCAACCAAGCCCAACTCCACATTTGGTGAAACATGATATGATATTCAAATTGTATGGAAATTTATGCTCAACCAATCTATCAGGAAAATGAAAATAAAAAATATACTTTTTAATTATTTCTTTGCTTGGTAGAAAGAAATAATATTAAGATTGTCAAACTAGTCCAATTGTAAAGGATCCTAATGTTGGATTTCAGAGATAATTATGTGTTTAGAGAAATAGAGAAGAAGAGTTTTGTGGTGCAAAAGAGCCGCACCATTTTCTGTTTTCTGATTGCCTTTTATTCAAAAACATATAACAAAACATAGTAATAAAATCCTAATACATTAACTACTAAATATAGCGTGTGGTTTCTTATTTTCCACTCGCTGGATATAACAAGAAATAAAGAAACAGAATAATAAAGATATTATCTAAATCTCTAAAAATAGGAAACTAATCTTAGCATTAAAATAGCTAAAAACCAGCAGCTTGCTCTTGATTCTCTGTGCACGCCAGATGGTACAACAGCTTACATCTCACATTCTCCCCCCTAAGCTCGTTGTACTCCTTTTGACAATCTGCACTCCTATTTTCTCCCTTAGCACCAGAAATTGAACTCTTCCCAATGGTTTAGTTAATATGTCAGCAAGCTGATTGTTGGTCCTGATGTGTTCAACCTCTACTTTCCCTTCTTTCACACACTCTCTTATAAAATGGTATCGAGTATCAATATGTTTACTCCGTTCATGATATACAGGGTTCTTGCACAGCGAAATTGCAGACTTATTATCAACTTTGAGCTTTATCTTCTGAGATGACTCACTCAGAAAATCTGCACGCAGTGACTCTAGCCAAACGCCCTGGCATGCCGCTGATGCAGCTGCTATATACTCAGCTTCACATGAAGATAGAGCTACTACCTTTTGCTTCCTCGAGATCCAACTAATTGGATTGCCTCCCAAGAAGTAAATTACCCCAGTAGTACTCTTCCTGTCGTCTAAATCCCCAGCCATATCACTATCAGAGAACCCAACAAAAGTCGGGTCTTCATCTGGCATTTTCTTGTAACACAACCCCATATCAATTGTTCCCTTTACGTACCTTAGTATGTGTTTTACAGCTGCCATATGCTCAGTCGTAGGAGCCTCCATGAATCGGCTGACAATCCCCACAGAGTATGCCAGATCAGGTCTAGTATGCAATAGGTACCGAAGGCTGCCCACAATGCTCCTGTATCTAGTTTGATCAACTGGAGGGAACTTACTGGTCTTGCTAAGTTTGAGCCTGGCTTCCATGGGTGCTTGGGTTGGATTGCATTCCTCCATACTACATTCTTTCAATATCTTCTGAGCAAAGTTCTTCTGACACAAACTGATCATGTCAGATGTCTGTTGCACCTCTATGCCAAGATAGTAGGTTAACAAACCTAGATCACTCATCTTGAATTTCTTCATCATCTCTAACTTGAACTTTGCAATCTCTGATTCACTGGCTCCTGTGATTAACAGATCATCCACATAAACTCCTACCAGGATGCTTCCTTCCTCATGCCTCCTTCTATAAACTGCATGCTCCAATTGTCTTCTTTCGAAATTCATTGACCTCAAAGTGCTATCTAACTTCGAATTCCAAGCTCTTGGAGCCTGTTTCAAACCATAAAGCGCCTTATGCAACTTTAGCACTTTATGTTCTTTCCCTTTCACCTCGAAACCAGGTGGTTGTGTGACATACACCTCTTCTTTTAATTCTCCATTCAAAAAGGCAGATTTGACATCCATATGATGTAGTGACCACCCTTGTAGCACTGCTATCACCATGATCATTCGCACTGTCTCCATTCTTGCCACAGGAGCAAACACTTCCTCAAAATCAATCCCTTGCTGTTGCACAAAACCCTTTGCTACAATGCGCGCCTTGTACTTTGCAACTCTGCCTTCTGGAGTTTTCTTTAACTTGTACACCCATTTGAGTCCGATGACTTTCTGTCCCGGAGGAGGCTCCACCAGACTCCATGTTTTGTTTTCTTGAATGGCTTCGATCTCTTCTTCCATGGCACAAAGCCAGTTCTTATCCTTTGCAGCATCAGTGAAATGTGTTGGTTCTTCCATTCCAATCAAACACATATCAGAATAATTCAGCTGAATCGGTTCAGTTTCGCCATATATCTCATCAATACTTCGAAATCTCACTGGTGTGCCATGCGAATCTTCAAACTCCTCATAGTTTGCGCTCTCTGCTGAACCATGTGTGGATGGGGAAGAATCTGGAGTTTGATGTCCTATATCTTCACTATCAGATTGATACTGACCACTTTGCTCACTGTGCAGCTCATGAATTTCATGATCAACTCTGAAACCATCACTGGTTTGAACATTTGAGCGTTTTTCTCCGATATTCCAGTCCCATGCCTTATCTTCCTCAAATATCGCATCTCGTGTCACTTGCACCCTCTTTGTAACAGGGTTGTATACCCTGTAAGCTTTGGACCCCTTTTCGTACCCAATAAACACCATCAAGGAACTTCTATCATCGAGCTTCGAGAGATGAGGGTTTGTTGCCTTCACATGCACCAAACAACCAAAAGTTCGGAAATGATCTACCTTAGGCTTTCTCTTGTGCCATGCTTCATATGGGGTCATTCCTGTCAGGCTTTTAGTTGTTGCTCGATTCAAAATGTACACGGCAGTGGTCACAGCTTCTCCCCAGAATTCAGATGGAACACACATGCTCTTCATTATGCTTCGAGCCATGCCCAATACTGCTTGATTTCTCCTTTCGACCACTCCGTTCTGTTGTGGAGAATATGGTGCAGTGAAATACCTTTTAATACCCATTGTCTTGCAATACTCAACAAATTCGTCTGATCTGAACTCACCTCCTCGATCAGTTCTAAATGCCTTTAATTTTGCATCCTTCTCTACTTCAATTGCTTCCTTGACTTCTTTGAATGATGAGAAAGCTTGGTTCTTGGTTTTCATCAGTACAATCCACATGTACCTGCTATAATCATCTACCAGTAACAAGAAAAACCTGTTACCAGCTGGAGTCGAGGGTGTAATGGGCCCACACAAGTCACCATGAAGTAACTCGAGTGTTTCGCTTGCTCTGAAATTTGCCTCTTGAGGAAATGGTAGTCGGCGCTGCTTCCCAACCGTGCATCCTCTACATGCTTCCTTCAGACATTCAATTTTTGGCAATCCTTCCACCAACCTTTCTTGACACATCTTTTTCAAAAATTGAAAATTAATGTGCCCGTATCTCGCATGCCACATCCGAGTATCTGATTCAACACTCGTACTTAGACACATAGTCTGCGCCAAGTTTAAATTCAGAGTATATAATCGGTTCTTTGATCTTTGAACTCGGATTACTAACCTCCCACTTCTGTCTAGCACCTTTAACACACCACCTTCAATTTGTACTCGGCACCCTTTTTCCTCAAGCTGCCCCAGACTGATGATATTAGTGGTCAACCTTGGAATGTAATACACTTCAGATATTGCCCTTTGTTCTCCCGAGCGCCCCTTTATCATCACAGTGCCACGCCCTCCTATAGGCACTTCCGAGCCATCTCCAAGTTTCACTAAACCTCGAACAGTTGTATCAAGATTTGTGAAGTATTTCATGCAACCCGTCATGTGATTGCTGGCCCCTGAGTCCAGATACCAAAGCTGGTTCACCTCTGCCCCCATGTGCAGTTCACCAGACCTTTCAACAGTTCCCTCACTGCCCCAATTTACTTCTCGAGTTCTTATTAACTCATGCATTAGTAAGGCTGGCTCCTCTTCTTCTTTCTCTACCAGATTCACCCTTTCCTTCTTTGGTTTGCGACACTCTGATGCAAAATGCCCGAAAATCGAGCAATTAAAACACTTGATCTTTGACTTGTCAAATTTCTTGTATGGTTTTTTTTTATATTCCCCTTTCTGCCATCTTTCATTACTGTCAGAACCTTCTCCACTCTTCCTTTCTTGCAAGGATAGTGCCTCCCACTGTGAACGCGTGAACATTAGTTTCTCATCTTCTTCTTTATTTTGTTGTCTCCCTTTTATACTCTCCTCAAAAACTCTCAACCGCCCTACAGCTTCTGCCACTGACATTGAAGATATGTCACCCCACTGTTCTATGGTTCCAATAATTGGCAAAAATTTGTCGGGTACGGCGCTAAATAACCTTTCTACCACAATACTATCTTTCAGATCCACCCCCAGGGATCTAATTTCTCCTACTGCACTTGTTAATTTTTGAGAGAATTCTACTATACTAGTAGTATCCGACATAATCATTCGATCGAACTGTCGTTTTAATACCTGTGCCCTTGCTTTTCTGACACGGTCTTCCCCTACACTCATCTGCTTGATCGTCTCCCATGCTTCTTTTGCTGTCTCCTTTTCAGCTATTGCCATTATCACGGCATCAGGCACGGCTTGGAAAATGGCGGCTAGGGCTCCCTGATCCTTTTCTTTTTCGACAGGTGCCTCGCCCACCACTGCTTCCCATACACCCAGTGCTCCCAGGATTGTCTTCATCTTCACCGCCCACAGCCCGTAGTTTGTGTCATTCAGTAAAGGGTACTGAATTGGGACACCTACTCTTGCGATCGTTCTAGGTTGTGTTCTCTCTACAGGGGGCGTTTGCACTCCACTCCCATCTGCCATGATTCAACTTGGCTCTGATACCAAATGTTGGATTTCAGAGATAATTATGTGTTTAAAGAAATAGAGAAGAAGAGTTTTGTGGTGCAAAAGAGCCGCACCATTTTCTGTTTTCTGATTGCCTTTTATTCAAAACCATATAACAAAACATAGTAATAAAATCCTAATACATTAAATACTAAATATAGCGTGTGGTTTCTTATTTTCCACTCGCTGGATATAACAAGAAATAAAGAAACAGAATAATAAAGATATTATCTAAATCTCTAAAAATAGGAAACTAATCTTAGCATTAAAATAGCTAAAAACCAGCAGCTTGCTCTTGATTCTCTGTGCACGCCAGATGGTACAACAGCTTACATCTCACACCTAATACTTTTTCTACTGAGTAAACAAAAATAATCCAAAATAGTTTACCTCTTGTATTTTCTGCTGAAAACTGCTAGAAGTAAAGTTGTATAGCTTCCAATAGACTAAGCAATGTTTGCAAACTTCTCATGACTCCAAAGTCTTTGAAAGGCTTACATGAACTCAAAGTTAACAGAAAAAGTGTAAACATGAATGAATCCAATGTTCATTAAATCCTAGTCACCGGTAATCCAAAAATCACAGCCAGTCAATTACCAGTTAAATAATTTTTGTTCTAATGCTCAATTGATCGGGACAACTACTAGCGAATTAAAGGGGTTATTAATTAACTGAAAATTTTAAAAGTAAAGGATTATATTCTTAAATTGATTTCAATTATAAGTACTTGATGATATATTTATCTTAATGAATAAAATTATGATTCAGTAATTAACTGACTTAAAATTTCGGTTTATTTAAATTATTTATCGATCGTAGATTGATTCAGTTCAACTATATATATACTAATGATAATACTAATGAAGGTAGTGCTTGAATACTCATATATTTAATTTGGACTTGCTGCAACTACATAGGCAACATTCAAACAAGGGGAGTATACCATTAATTAAATTTTGAATAATTTGGATGTTTTGTTCGAAAATTGGTATTTTGAGTAAATCTTGGTTATTGTTTATGCGGCCTTGTGTCTTCCTCTTTGTCTAGTTATTCAATTAAATAAAGAGGAAGGATCCACTTACAATATTTGTAAGTTACAACATCCTACAACAATTCGGTTTTGCAATTTTAAAAGTCTAAACAGTCAATCCAAATCGTTCAATATGATATCTATATTAAAATATACTTGGAGATAAAATTTTACATTTTTTTGAATTTTTTACTATTTATTAAGTATTTTACAAAACTGTTATTTTTAGACAATTATGTACCATTGAAAAACAGCAGTTTCGTAAAATACTTAATAAATAATAAAAAAAATTCAAAAAAATATAAAATTTTATCCGCAAGTAAATTTTTATATAGATATCATGTTGAACGGTTTGGATCGACTGTTTGAACTTTTAAAATCACAAAATCAAATTGTTGTAAGATGTTGTAACTTATAAATGTTGTAAGTGGATCCCTCTTAAATAAAACTAATTAAACTACAAATTACATAGTAATGAAATGTCAAAAGCTACACTAATCATCTCGAGCTCAAGAATTAAAACAGATCAATAAATTAATAACATCTAAAAGCTTTAGGACATAAAAATTAATAAAAAAATAATTATTTTCTTTGAATATGTATTACAATTAGTTGTAAGTTGCTCCACATTCAGGGGCTGATCTACATAGGCCCAGGGGTAGGCAAGTGTCTACCAGAAATTTTTTAGAGGTCCATTAGTATTATTTATTAGTGCCTCCCCCTAAACAATGTTAGTGCCTACCTCTGACTCCAGCTAAGATCTGTGCCATGTCTATAATATCTCGTGTGTTAAAGAAAAGGAAACAATCAGGGAAAAGAAGAAGAAGAAAACGTTGTTTTTTCATAGAAAGAAAAGAGATGGGAAGAAAGAGAAGATTATGACATGTAGGGGTGTTCAAACGGTCGGTTCGGTTGAAACCGAACTAAAATAACTAAATCAAACTTTTTTCAGTTTTCAAAAAAGAACTGAACTGAACCGAACCGAACCGATTAAACTTATAAACCGATTAAGAACCAAACCGAACAAACAGAAGTAAACCTATTGGTGTCATTATTAACGAAAATTACACATGTTCATATACAAGTTGTTCAATTCCATACAAAATATGTAAATGTTCTAAAATATTTAAATTAAAATGAAAGAAACGAAGTATTGATTGAACCAAACAAAATATAAATCATACTTGAACCATTATAATTCGGTCGGTTTGGTTTAGTCGGTTTTGAAAATTGTAAACCGAACCGATCCATTTAAACCAAAAAATCGAACCATGCATTTAAACCGAAAAATCGAACCATGCATTTAAACCGAAATTTTTCGGTTCAGTTGAAAATTGAACAAACTGAACCATTTGAACACCCCTAATGACATGTGGGACCAATGTTGGTAATTCAATTGAATGGGTCAGTTTTTAGTTTTTATATTGGACTATTTCTAATTTAATGTTTATTTTAAGTTTTTTGTTTCAATTTTGACCTAGGCCTCTTTTCAAAGTTCGTTCTTGGGTTTAAGTTAGGGTAGGATACTTTCTACAATTGATTATTTACAATCAATTGGTAACAGATGATACAAAACTGTATTGGTTTATCATTGTCTGCACTTGTCAACATTTTATCATGTCCTTAATTAATAACTACATTTTTGGTAATAAACTACAACATAAGTAATTAGGATAAAGAAGACAGACATACTAATAAGGTCTGTTATTTTAATGGGCCGTGTTAATATTTTATTGAGATTTTATTAATCTAGTTTATTTTTTGTTTTATATATTGTTATTCATTCAATTTAAGCAACTTTATATATTGTAGTTTATTTATAATTTTATATTATATTATATTAGTGAATATTTGAGTCTTGTTTTATTAAAATTTCTTACAAATTAAAATATTTATAAATTTTTTCCTATTATTCAAAAACAAAATAGATTTTTTCGAAAAATCCGAGCCAATCAATCAATACAAGGGAACAATTATAGGGCACTACCTCATAGAATGAACCGATTTTTTTAGTGTAATAATTTGTCTTAACATAATTTTTGACAAATTAACTTTTTATCCATTTATTTCCTATTTTTTTAGTACAAAATAAACTTCTGCAATAAGAAAAAACTGAGTTTCCAATCCGATTCGACTAAATAAACAAACTGAGTTTCCTATTTTTTCCTATTTTGTGCTTTTTTGCTATGCCAGTTTCGTATAGGCTGCTATTTTTTCATGTACAAATTTCAAACATTAAATTCCAAAAAGTTTGTGCATTTTGTGCCTACCTTGACCGAAATTCTAGATCCGTCCCTGTCCACATTGATACATTTTGTATTATTCTCATCTGGTACCCAGTACAGATTTACCAGTATGACTAAAGAGCATGATCGAGTGGAGAGCCTAAGAAAAAAAAGAGAGGAAGTCATTAAAATTAGAAAATAAGAAATCAACAATGCAAAAAGGAATTAATCAAGAGTATCAGATAATAAATTAACATTCTTGTTTTTTGTGTTTAGGGTTTAGTACATAGTAATGAACAGCACAAAACAAACATTGATGTAAGAAACTAAATGAAATAACATTTCTTACAAAAGCTCCACATCTCATTTCTCAAGTCTCAACTCGTGCAGAAAATTAGTTCATACATAAAAAATATAACAAAAATCAGATTGATTAGATTTAATTTGGTTAGATTTTCTTCTCTCAACAGGATTCGACCGCCTTTTCGAGCATACACATTTGGTTTTACACCGACCTTTCGCATGTGGCCCCACACACATACCGCGCGCCTCGTCATATAGTGCCCCTTTCTCAAGTGAACTTAGCAACAGCCCCTATGTTAGCACACTCGGCTTCTCTCCCTTCTGTACCATTATTTGAAATATCATCAATAGCAGCCTCGGTTTCATAGACCTTGGAACATGCAGTGAGTATTGTATTCCATTGTTTTGTGCTAGGTGTCAAGTCCCTCTCACCCATTTTGTCGAGCAGCATGAGGGGCCATCTGTAAATCCCCCCTTGTCTTTGAGGCCATCAGTAGAACTATTTTTCAAAGCACTCAGCAAACTGTTGTAGATCAACTAATTAAGGGTTCTATTTTTCTTCAACCATTCGACAACAGTAAAGCATAGAAGGAAAAATCGGTATCTGAGTCGGGATCGGCACCGAGCGATCCCGATCCGGATCGGAAAAATCGGTCGGGATCGGCCGAATCGGATCGGAAAATCGGACTTTTTTGGCAAAAACTTGTTTTACACTAAAAAAATAGAAAAAAAATTGATAAAAAAATGCTTCAAAATTATTACAATCAAATAATCTACTAATACAATATAATACAAGTAGTACAACTAAATGGATATATAGAAATGAGTTGAAATGGATATATAGAAATGAGTTTAAATGGACATATAGAAATGGATATATACAAATGAGTTATAGTTTTAACCAAGAAACACTGTGTGGTGTGGTGGAGTTGTGTTTGGTTGCATCGCTGAAGGCTCAAGTTCGAATCCCAGAGACCGCAAAAAAAAAATTTTGAGTTTGGTTGATTAGCGTTTCGGCCGTTTCGGTGGAATCGGCCTATTTCGGTCCGAAACGGACGAAATTGGTCTGAAATGAGACCGGAACGGCCGAAATTTGACCGGAATGATGCCGGAACGGCCGAAATTTGACGAAATCTTCAATAACCGCGTAAATCGGCCTAAAATCGGATCGGTACCGTCCGATCCCGATCCGGAACGGCCGATTCCGCTCCGGAACGGCCGATTTTGCCTTCTATGCAGTAAAGGCAGCATCTAATCTCTGAGCCAAGCCTAACTTCCGAATTATACAGTTATAAACTTGAAGAGCAAATCAGGACAATCCTTGAGCAATTCTGCCATGTCATCTGCAGTTTTCGCATTGTGTAAGGTCAATGTGAGAGCACGTACATCGATTCTTCCATTTTGGAGAGCATTCAGAATTTCTTCATAGTCGACCTCTACTTAATTCTCACAAGTTTGATCCAAACCCAAAACTCCATTAAAGCATCTGGTGGTGTAAAAAGCACCTTTATTTTTTACATCCGTCTTCAAATGGGAAAAATTGGGCGCAAACCTAGAGCTAGGAAATGAAATGTAACTGGAACAGCTAAAACACCCTTTTCGGTTAACTGGGATAGGGTTTGTGCATTGAAAGAAAATGGGGGATTAGGGATCATGAATCTTGCGTGTCAGAATGATGCCCTATTAACCAAGTGGCTATGGAAGATAACTCCTGACCAGGAGGGATTATGGGCATCCACAATCCGAAGGCTCCACGGCAT
This sequence comes from Carex littledalei, assembly GCA_011114355.1. NCBI lineage: Eukaryota > Viridiplantae > Streptophyta > Magnoliopsida > Poales > Cyperaceae > Carex > Carex littledalei. The sequence continues at coordinate 19,580,741 of CM022079.1, forward strand.
TACCGCAACGGACCAGTTAGCCACAATCCCAAGTCCGGACCAGTCCTTTTTTCTCAAATACTTAACACAGCTTTCCTCTTTCTACAGTTGCTCGATTTCTACGAAAGAGGGAAACAAGTGGAGATGGACTCCTTCGGGCACCTTCTCCACAAGCTCAGCGTACCGGACTCTACACCACAAAGGCATCTTGTCCCGACACAGTGGTCCTTTGTGGCGGATTAAGGCACCCATGAAAGTCAGAATCTTCCTCTGGCTAATGATTAGTAACAGACTCCTAACACAACAGATTCTCACCAGACGTGGATGCCCGGTCCCGCAGGGATGTCATATGTGCGATGATTCGGGTATAGAGACTAGGAACCACCTGTTTTGCGACTGCCAGTTTTCGGTAAGGTTCTGGGCGGGATTGCTGGCGCACTTCAACTACAACTATGCGTCGTTCAGCGATTCCGGCTTGATGGGCTTATGGCAAGTAGGTAGAAGACAACTATCCCCCAGAGCTCAAACACAATGGGACGCACTCTGGGCGGCGGGTGTATGGAGCCCGTGGTGGGAACGGAATCGGCGATATTTCTCGGACAAGAGGCGTTTAGTACACCAATTGATCAATGATACGGCCATGGATGTCATGCAATGGGTCCAAAATGTTTGACTCAGGGCCACGCATGGACCAAGCGGGTCTCTTCTGCGCACTCCTGATGGCCATTGCAGCAAGCTAGGGGGGGTCAATAACATAAAAAGAGTTTTTTTCTCTTTCTTTTCTTTTCTTCTTCCAATAGGTTACTATCCGCGGTGCAATACTATCTGTAATTAGTGAGTGCTTAACTGAGCTAGGAACTTGTAATTAAAACTTTCTTTTTTTAAATATATTTATTGGCGGCATTTCGCCGCCGACCTTAAAAAAAAAAAACCCTTTTCGCCTTATCTTTTCAAATGAAAATGCCCATAACTTGTCTGAATCGAGTTAAGATTTTCAAAGTGGCTTAATAAATAGTAAAAAAATTCCAAAAAATGTAAAATTTAGTCTCCAAGCACATTTCAATATTTAGAACATGTTGAACGGTTCGGATCGGTTGTTTGGATTTTCAAAATGAAAATATGACCCGAAGTAAAGAGGGTGTTTTACTTTGCAAAGCACAATAGCCCATTTCTCTCTCTCTCTCTCTCTCTCTCTCTATATATATATATATATATATAAAATTTTGAACACACAACTTTTCCCAAGTACTTGCTAGATGAGAAACAGAGCACATACATAAATTCGTATAATTAACCATAAATTAATTGCTGCTATTATAATATTGTACGAAATCACACATATTTATTGGAAAATCCATACAATCCATACATGCACGCCCCTCCAAAGGAACTCGTATCTATCCATAATCCATGTAAACTCTAAACTTCAGGAAAATAAAGGAAGTCGCAATGTTGGTACCAAATACAGAGGCTCCTTTTTGCCAGCGGTAACGCCAAAGGTCTCCGTCATGTCCACGTCCTCTGGCTTCATCCCGTCAGGTAGTTTCCATTCAAAGTGCAGCAACAGACTTGTCAGAGCATCCTCCACCATGGTCACACCAAACTTAAGTCCGGGACAAATCCTCCTCCCGGCACCAAATGGCACAAACTCAAAATTCTTCCCTTTAAAGTCAATATCAGATGTTTCAAACCTCTCCGGTTTGAATTCATCTGGATCGTTCCAGTACTCGGGGTTTCTTCCCAGAGCCCATGCGTTGATTACCATACGGGCCCCGGTGGGAATTGTGTAGCCAAGCACCTCGCAACTCTCCTTGCATAGTCGTGGAATTAAAATTGGCGCCGGAGGGTGCATTCTCAGGGTTTCTTTGATGACTAATTGCAGATAACTGAGGCTATTTGTATTGGTATTCTCATCGCTACTTTTTGAAGCTAATTGCCTTATCTCTGTTTGTGCCTTTGCCATTACATCAGGGTGCTTAATTAGTTCTGTCATGGCCCATGTAATTGTTGTTGCTGTTGTTTCAGTTCCTCCATTAAATATATCCTGAATAATTAAATTAAGAGTATATACATCATTAGAGTAAACATATATTCAATTAGTAATTAATTTTTATCATTTACTAGCCACATACACAAAACACAAATTAATGTTATTCTGGCAGGCACATATATTTATACCAATATGATAGCTTTTATGTTGTCCATAGTGATAGGCACCTCCAAGTCACCATGTTCCTTTATATCAATAAGGGCATCGACGAAATCAAATTCAATCTCTTGCTCTCCTGATCTTTTCTTCCGTTGTTGTCGATTCTTCAAATGCACCTGTACAATCTCCTCTAGTACCAAATCCAATTTTCTACATGTATAATTAATAATTAACATATGAGTCTCAGCCAAACATTAAAGAACAAGAAGAAAACCAGGAATGCCAAAATTAAGTTCATCAAATGTACTCACCGGTGGACTCTCGCAACTCTTCTTCTGATCTTCACATCCAACCAACTCAATGATGGGAAGAGATCTGATAGGTTGAACCCAGACAAGAGCTTCAATTCCTCTTGTAATAATTCTAAATACACTTCCCTCATTTTAATTTTTCCTCCAAATGCTGCGCGAATGATAATATTGTTTGAAAGCTCATGTGTCCATGCACTCAAATTGACTTGTGATTTACCAGAAACTAAACTGAAGCTCCTCAACAGGGAATCGATCTCTTCTTGCCAAATTGAGGAGAAAGATTTCACCTGTTTTGAACTAAAGAGCTCACTGGCACAAATTCGACGCATCTGACGCCAGTAGGGGCCATTTGAGAAAACAATATTTGTGCTACCATAGAAGATACCATGTGCTGCATATATCGCAGGGCGGTTAGCAAGGTTTGCATCATGTGTTTGCATCACCTATATATATACATGCAGTTTGTATGCATCAATTAATGTTTAAACATATAATTTAATTTCCTCCAATATTGATTCAAAGTACAGACCAATGTGTGCTATATATGTATAGTACTATGACTCACGCTAGGATTTGTATTACCCAACCCAGAAGTACTAGAAACAGAAGATACTAAACTTCGTAACACAATTGCGGATATTTATGCCCAAAAGACAGGGAAACCCGTGGATGTTATACAAAAGGATCTCGAAAGGGATTCTTTTATGTCAGCAACAGAAGCTCAAGATTATGGTATTGTCAATCGCGTAGCAAAGTTCAAAAAAGAAAATCCTGAGTGATCTGAATGATTTTGTGTAAATCTAGTTCAAACTCGAATTTTCCTTTTTTGAATATTGAGTATATAGATAGCCTCACTCACAAAATAAATAAAATGATCAGCTACAAAAAGTAGTGACCTCTTTTGCAGCTTCGCGAGAAGTAAGGACAACGAGATCCGTCTCGCCGGCACGAAGGAGCATAACGGGTCCATGTAATTGGGCAAGATCACGCAGGACATGATGTGGCAAAGTGGCAGTTGCTAGGTGGTGTAGACTTCCAATAAATGGCAAGGTCCAGGGACCTGGAGGGAGATTAGATCTAGAATTATGTGTAGCTTGCTTCTGGAGGAATCGAAGGGAGAGCACGAGTAGTAGGAGAAGAGAAGGGAGTGCAAGTGCAAGTAGTAGATCCATCAATTTCTGCTCTTCTCTTTAGTTTTTAACCTCAAAAAGCAAAGAGAGAAGTCAGAAAACAAATGAGGAAGATTCTTGACAGCCACTACGTACTATGGAGCTTTCAAAAGAAAGAAAACGAATTATGAGGAAGAAAGATAAAGAGAAAAATGGGTGGATGTGTTTGGCGGTACCATGTCCATCCGACGACCGTATATTGTTATTTACAACACTGATTTCTAGATCAAAATTTACAAATTTAAAAAAAAAAATTTACTATTCTTTTAGATAGATATAAAATTACTAGTTTTTAATGGTCAAGAATTTTAGATCTAGTTATAATCTACATAGCTAAATTATAGTAAAAACATAAATAAAAAATATATAAAATTTTGTCTTCAAGTATTTTTTTATATGAAAATTATGTTAAGAGCTTTAGATCAACTGTTTGGAATTTGAAAAAAAGATAGGAATTCATAGTACAGACCGATCTGTGTATTACTAAGTGTTGTAGCTAGCCTCAGTCATCAATTATTAATTAAAGAAATTTCCGAATGCTAATTGATTGAAGTTGCAAAAATCAAGATGAAAAATAAAGGTTACATATGCACAATCAAAGTCGTCGTTCCAAAAGTCAAAATATCCAGATGTCTTTGCTAATCACACACACATATATATATATATATATATATATATATATATATCGCTGAAGTCATCATCAATTAGTTTAACAAAGAAAATTATTTGATGCTTGCCACGCAACCCGTTATTTCTACTTGATGGAGAAGTTCATGAGAATTTAAAAAGATATTATGGACAAGTACTTCTGAGAACAGAGTAGGTTTCATGGGCTTTTGAGTTCGATGAGCTTCAAAGCCATCCGATCTGCTTTAAGAAATGTGCATATGTAAATTGAAACTGATGGGCACGAATATTAAAACCAAGCGGACGGTATTAAAGCTCATTGAACTAAAAGTAGGTCCGTTGCCCATCGGATCTACTCTCAAGTCCTTTTTGAAGCCTCTTTGGTTCAGCCTACTACATTGACTTTTTGGTAGCGATACCTTTCAGCTTAATAGTGTTTGATTTAGTATAATGAATTAAGAATGTACCTTGTTGAAATAGTTTTTGTTCTAATGCTGAATTGATGGGGACAACTACTAGCGAAGGGGTTAGTAATTAACTGAAAATTTTAAAAGTAAAGGATTATATATATTCTTAAATTGATTTCAATTATAAGTACTTGATGATATATTTATCTTAATGAATAAAATTATGATTCAGTAATTAACTGACTTAAAATTTCGGTTTATTTAAATTATTTATCGTAGATTGATTCAGTTCAACTATATATATACTAATGATAATATTAATGAAGGTAGTGCCTGAATACTCATATATTTAATTAATTTGGACTTTATGCAACTACATAGGCAACATTCAAACAAGGGGAGTATGCCATTAATTAAATTTTGAATAATTTGGATGTATTGTTCTAAAATTGGTATTTTGAGTAAATCTTGATTGTTATAACTTGCTCAACATTAAAAAAAATCTTGGTTATTGTTTATGCGGCCTTGTGTCTTCCTCTTCGTCTAGTTATTCAATTAAATAAAGAGGAGGGATCCACTTACAATATTTGTAAATTACAATATCCTACAACAATTCGGTTTTGCGATTTTAAAAGTCTAAACAGTCAATCCAAACCGTTCAATATGATATCTATATTAAAATGTGCTTGGAGATAAAATTTTACATTTTTTTAATTTTTTTACTATTTATTAAGTATTTTACAACACTGTTATTTTTAGACAATTCTGGACCACTGAAAAACAACAGTTTCATAAAATACTTAATAAATAGTAAAAAATTAAAAAATATATTAAAAAAATTTCACCAAGTAAATTTTAAGATAGATATCATGTTGAACGGTTTGGATCGACTGTTTGAACTTTTAAAATCACAAAACCAAATTGTTGTCAGATATTGTAACTTATAAATGTGGTAAGTGGGTCTCTCCTCTTAAATAAAACTAGTTAAATTACATAGTAATGAAATGTCAAAAGCTACACTAATCATCTCGAGCTCAAGAATTAAAACAGATCAATAAATTAATAACATCTAAAAGCTTTAGGACATAAAAATTAATAAAAAAAATAATTATTTTATTTGAATATGTATTACAATCAATTGTAAGTTGCTCCACATTCAGGGGCTGATCTACATAGGCCCAGTGGTAGGCAAGTGCCTACACCTGGATTATGAAATTTTTTAGAGGTCCATTAGTATTATTTATTAGTGCCTACCCCTAAACAATGTTAGTGCCTACCTCAGACTCCAGCTGAGACCTGTGCCATGTCTATAATATCTCGTGTGTTAAAGAAAAGGAAACAATCAGGGAAAAAAAGAAGAAAAAACGTTGTTTTTTCATAGAAAGAAAAGAGATGGGAAGAAAGAGAAGAATATGACATATAGGGGTGTTCAAACGGTCAGTTCGATTTAAACCAAACTAAAATAATCAAATCAAACTTTTTTCGGTTTTCAAACATAGAACCGAACCAAACCGATTAAGAACCGAACCGAACAAACCGAAGTAAATTTTGGTTTGTTTGGTTCAAACCGAAGTAAACCTATTGGTGTCATTATTAACGAAAATTACACATGTTCATACACAAGTTGTTCAATTCCATACAAAATATGTAGATGTTCTAAAATATTTAAACTAAAATGAAAGAAATGAAGTATTGATTGAACCAAACAAAATATAAATCAAACTTGAACCATTATAATTCGGTCGGTTTGGTTTAGTCGGTTTTGAAAATTGTAAATCGAACCAATCCATTTAAACCGAAAAATCGAACCATGCATTTAAACCGAAATTTTTCGGTTCGGTTGAAAACCGAACAAACTGAACCATTTGAACACCCCTAATGACATGTGGGACCAATGTTGGTAATTCAATTGAATGGGTCAGTTTTTAGTTTTTATATTGGACTATTTCTAATTTAATGTTTATTTTAAGTTTTTTGTTTCAATTTTGACCTGGGCCTCTTTTCAAAGTTTGTTCTTGGGCTTACGTTAAGGTAAGACACTTTCTGCAATTGATTATTTACAATCAATTGGTAACAGATGATACAAAACTGTATTGGTTTATCATTGTCTGCACTTGTGAACATTTTATCATGTCCTTAATTAATAACTACATTTTTGGTAATAAACTACAACATAAGTAATTAGGATAAAGAAGACAGACATACTAATAAGGTCTGTTATTTTAATGGGCCGTGTTAATATTTTATTGAGATTTTATTAATCTAGTTTATTTTTTGTTTTATATATTGTTATTCATTCAATTTAAGCAACTTTATATATTGTAGTTTATTTATAATTTTATATTATATTATATTAGTGAATATTTGAGTCATGTCTTATTAAATTTCTTACAAATTAAAATATTTATAATTTTTTTCTATTATTCTAAAACAAAACAGATTTTTTCGAAAAATCCAAGCCAATCATTCAATACAAGGGAACAACTGCAGGGCACTACCTCATAGAATGAACCGATTTTTTTAGTGTAATAATTTGTCTTAACACAATTTTTGACAAATTAACTTTTTATCCATTTTTTTCTATTTTTTTAGTACAAAAGAAACTTATGCAATAAGAAAAAACCGAGTTTCCAATCCAATTCGACTAAATAAACAAACTGAGTTTCCTATTTTTTCCTATTTTGTGCTTTTTTGCTATGCCAGTTTCGTATAGGCTGCTATTTTTCATGTACAAATTTCAAACATTAAATTCCAAAAAGTGTGTGCATTTTGTGCTTACTTCTGACTGAAATCCTAGATCCGCCCCTGTCCACATTGATACATTTTGTATTATTCTCATCTGGTACCCAGTACAGATTTACCAGTATGACTAAAGAGCATGATCGAGTGGAGAGCCAAAGAAAAAAAAGAGAGAAAGTCATTAAAATTAGAAAAGAAGAAATCAACAATGCAAAAAGGAATTAATCAAGAGTATCAGATAATAAATTAACATTCTTGTTTTTTGTGTTTAGGGTTTAGTACATAGTAATGAACAGCACAAAACAAACATTGATGTAAGAAACTAAATGAAATAACATTTCTTACAAAAGCTCCACATCTCATTTCTCAAGTCTCAACTCGTGCAGAAAATTAGTTCATACAGAAAAACTATAACAAAAATCAGATTGATTAGATTTAATTTGGTTAGATTTTCTTCTCTCAACAGGATTCGACCGCCTTTTCGAGCATACACATTTGGTTTTACACCGACCTTTCGCATGTGGCCCCACACACATACCGCGCGCCTCGTCATATAGTGCCCCTTTCGCAAGTGAACTTAGCAACAGCCCCTATGTTAGCACACTCGGCTTCTCTCCTTTCTGTACCATTAGTTGAAATATCTCAATAGCAGCCTCGGTTTCATAGACCTTGGAACATGCAGTGTGTATTGTATTCCATTGTTTTGTGCTAGGTGTCAAGTCCCTCTCACCCATTTTGTCGAGCAGCATGAGGGGCCATCTGTAAATCCCCCCTTGTCTTTGAGGCCATCAGTAGAACTATTTTTCAAAGCACTCAGCAAACTGTTGTAGATCAACTAATTAAGGGTTCTATTTTTCTTCAACCATTCGACAACAGTAAAGGCAGCATCTAATCTCTGAGCGAAGCCTAACCTCCGAATTATACAGTAATAAACTTGAAGAGCAAATCAGGACAATCCTTGAGCAATTCTGCCATGTCATCTGCAGTTTTCGCATTGTGTAAGGTCAATGTGAGAGCACGTACATCGATTCTTCCATTTTGGAGAGCATTCAGAATTTCTTCATAGTCGACCTCTACTTAATTCTCACAAGTTTGATCCAAACCCAAAACTCCATTAAAGCATCTGGTGGTGTAAAAAGCACCTTTATTTTTTACATCCGTCTTCAAATGGGAAAAATTGGGCGCAAACCTAGAGCTAGGAAATGAAATGTAACTGGAACAGCTAAAACACCCTTTTCGGTTAACTGGGATAGGGTTTGTGCATTGAAAGAAAATGGGGGATTAGGGATCATGAATCTTGCGTGTCAGAATGATGCCCTATTAACCAAGTGGCTATGGAAGATAACTCCTGACCAGGAGGGATTATGGGCATCCACAATCCGAAGGCTCCACGGCATTCCCGCAACGGACCAATTAGTCACAATCCCAGGTCCGGACCAGTCCTTCTTTCTCAAATACTTAACACATCTTTCCTCTTTCTACAATTGCTCGATTTCTACGAAAGAGGGAAACAAGTGGAGATGGACCCCTTCGGGTACCTTCTCTACAAGCTCAGCATACCGGACTCTCCATCACAAGGGCATCTTATCCCGACACAGTGGTCATTTATGGCAGACTAAGGCACCCATGAAGGTGCGCATATTCCTATGGCTAATGATTAGCAACAGACTACTAACACAACAGATTCTCATCAGACGCGGATGCCCGGTCCCGCAGGGATGTCATTTGTGCAATGACTTGAGTATGGAGACTAGAAACCACTTGTTTTGGGACTGTCAGTTCTCCGTAAGGTTCTGGACGGGATTACTGGCACATTTCAACTACAACTATGCGCAGTTCAGCAACTCTGGCTTGATGGGCTTATGGCACGTAGGTAGAAGACAACTATCCCCCAGAGCTCAAACACAATGGGACGCACTCTGGGCGGCGGGTGTATGGAGCCCGTGGTGGGAACGGAATCGGCGATATTTCTCGGACAAGAGACGTCCAGTCCACCAATTGATAAATGATACGGCCTACGATGTCATGCAATGGGTACAAAATGTCTAGACCACGCATAGACCAAGCGGGGCTCTTCTGCGCACTTCTGAGAGCCATTGCAGCAAGTTAGGGAGAGGGGCCATTAACATAAAAAGAGTTTTTTTCTCTTTCTTTTCTTTTCTTCTTCCAATAGGTTACTATCCGCGGTGCAATACTATCTGTAATTAGTGAGTGCTTAACTGAGCTAGGAACTTGTAATTAAAACTTTCTTTTTTTAAATATATTTATTGGCGGCATTTCGCCGCCGACCTTAAAAAAAAAAACCCTTTTCGCCTTATCTTTTCAAATGAAAATGCCCATAACTTGTCTGAATCGAGTTAAGATTTTCAAAGTGGCTTAATAAATAGTAAAAAAATTCCAAAAAATGTAAAATTTAGTCTCCAAGCACATTTCAATATTTAGAACATGTTGAACGGTTCGGATCGGTTGTTTTGATTTTCAAAATGAAAATATGACCCGAAGTAAAGAGGGTGTTTTACTTTGCAAAGCACAATAGCCCATTTCTCTCTCTCTCTCTCTCTCTCTCTCTCTATATATATATATATATATATATATAAAATTTTGAGCACACAACTTTTGCCAAGTACTTGCTAGATGAGAAACAGAGCACATATATACATTCGTATAATTAACCATAAATTAATTACTGCTATTATAATATTGTACGAAAATCACACATATTTATTGGAAAATCCATACATGCACGCCCCTCCAAAGGAACTCGTATCTATCCATAATCCATGTAAACTCTAAACTTCAGGAAAATAAAGGAAGTCGCAATGTTGGTACCAAATACAGAGGCTCCTTTTTGCCAGCGGTAACGCCAAAGGTCTCCGTCATGTCCACGTCCTCTGGCTTCATCCCGTCAGGTAGTTTCCATTCAAAGTGCAGCAACAGACTTGTCAGAGCATCCTCCACCATGGTCACACCAAACTTAATTCCGGGACAAATCCTCCTCCCGGCACCAACTGGCACAAACTCAAAATTCTTCCCTTTAAAGTAAAATATCAGATGTTTCAAACCTCTCCGGTTTGAATTCATCTGGATCGTTCCAGTACTCGGGGTTTCTTCCCAGAGCCCATGCGTTGATTACCATACGGGCCCCGGTGGGAATTGTGTAGCCAAGCACCTCGCAACTCTCCTTGCATAGTCGTGGAATTAAAAGTGGCGCCGGAGGGTGCATTCTCAGGGTTTCTTTGATGACTAATTGCAGATAACTGAGGCTATTTGTATTGGTATTCTCATAGCTACTTTTTGAAGCTAATTGTCTTATCTCTGTTTGTGCCTTTGCCATTACATCAGGGTGCTTAATTAGTTCTGTCATGGCCCATGTAATTGTTGTTGCTGTTGTTTCAGTTCCTCCATTAAATATATCCTGAATAATTAAATTAAGAGTATATACATCATTAGAGTAAACATATATTCAATTAGTAATTAATTTTTATCATTTACTAGCCACATACACAAAACACAAATTAATGTTATTCTGGCAGGCACATATATTTATACCAAGATGATAGCTTTTATGTTGTCCATAGTGATAGGCACCTCCAAGTCACCATGTTCCTTTATATCAATAAGGGCATCGACGAAATCAAATTCAATCTCTTGCTCTCCTGATCTTTTCTTCCGTTGTTGTCGATTCTTCAAATGCACCTGTACAATCTCCTCTAGTACCAAATCCAATTTTCTACATGTATAATTAATAATTAACATATGAGTCTCAGCCAAACATTAAAGAACAAGAAGAAAACCAGGAATGCCAAAATTAAGTTCATCAAATGTACTCACCGGTGGACTCTCGCAACTCTTCTTCTGATCTTCACATCCAACCAACTCAATGATGGGAAGAGATCTGATAGGTTGAACCCAGACAAGAGCTTCAATTCCTCTTGTAATAATTCTAAATACACTTCCCTCATTTTAATTTTTCCTCCAAATGCTGCGCGAATGATAATATTGTTTGAAAGCTCATGTGTCCATGCACTCAAATTGACTTGTGATTTACCAGAAACTAAACTGAAGCTCCTCAACAGGGAATCGATCTCTTCTTGCCAAATTGAGGAGAAAGATTTCACCTGTTTTGAACTAAAGAGCTCACTGGCACAAATTCGACGCATCTGACGCCAGTAGGGGCCATTTGAGAAAACAATATTTGTGCTACCATAGAAGATACCATGTGCTGCATATATCGCAGGGCGGTTAGCAAGGTTTGCATCATGTGTTTGCATCACCTATATATATACATGCAGTTTGTATGCATCAATTAATGTTTAAACATATAATTTAATTTCCTCCAATATTGATTCAAAGTACAGACCAATGTGTGCTATATATGCATAGTACTATGCCTCACGCTAGGATTTGTATTACCCAACCCAGAAGTACTAGAAACAGAAGATACTAAACTTCGTAACACAATTGCGGATATTTATGCGGAAAATACAGGGAAACCCGTGGATGTTATACAGAAGGATCTCGAAAGGGATTCTTTTATGTCAGCAACAGAAGCTCAAGATTATGGTATTGTTGATCGTGTGACAAAGTTCAAAAAAGAAGATCCTCAGTGATCTGAGTAATATTTCAAACTCGAATTCTCCTTTTTTGAATATTGAGTATATAGATAGCCTCACTCACAAAATAAATAAAATGATCAGCTACAAAAAGTAGTGACCTCTTTTGCAGCTTCGCGAGAAGTAAGGACAACGAGATCCGTCTCGCCGGCACGAAGGAGCATAACGGGTCCATGTAATTGGGCAAGATCACGCAGGACATGATGTGGCAAAGTGGCAGTTGCTAGGTGGTGTAGACTTCCAATAAATGGCAAGGTCCAGGGACCTGGAGGGAGATTAGATCTAGAATTATGTGTAGCTTGCTTCTGGAGGAATCGAAGGGAGAGCACGAGTAGTAGGAGAAGAGAAGGGAGTGCAAGTGCAAGTAGTAGATCCATCAATTTCTGCTCTTCTCTTTAGTTTTTAACCTCAAAAAGCAAAGAGAGAAGTCAGAAAACAAATGAGGAAGATTCTTGACAGCCACTACGTACTATGGAGCTTTCAAAAGAAAGAAAACGAATTATGAGGAAGAAAGATAAAGAGAAAAATGGGTGGATGTGTTTGGCGGTACCATGTCCATCCGACGACCGTATATTGTTATTTACAACACTGATTTCTAGATCAAAATTTACAAATTTAAAAAAAAAAATTTACTATTCTTTTAGATAGATATAAAATTACTAGTTTTTAATGGTCAAGAATTTTAGATCTAGTTATAATCTACATAGCTAAATTATAGTAAAAACATAAATAAAAATATATAAAATTTTGTCTTCAAGTATTTTTTTATATGAAAATTATGTTAAGAGCTTTAGATCAACTGTTTGGAATTTGAAAAAAAGATAGGAATTCATAGTACAGACCGATCTGTGTATTACTAAGTGTTGTAGCTAGCCTCAGTCATCAATTATTAATTAAAGAAATTTCCGAATGCTAATTGATTGAAGTTGCAAAAATCAAGATGAAAAATAAAGGTTACATATGCACAATCAAAGTCGTCGTTCCAAAAGTCAAAATATCCAGATGTCTTTGCTAATCACATATATATATATATATATATATATATATATATATATCGCTGAAGTCATCATCAATTAGTTTAACAAAGAAAATTATTTGATGCTTGCCACGCAACCCGTTATTTCTACTTGATGGAGAAGTTTATGAGAATGCAGAAAGATATTATGGCCAAGTACTTCTGAGAACAGAGTAGGTTTCATGGGCTTCTGAGTTCGATGAGCTTCAAAGCCATCCGATCTGCTTTAAGAAATGTGCATATGTAAATTGAAATTGATGGGCACGAATATTAAAACAGAGCGGACGGTATTAAAGCTCATTGAACTAAAAGTAGGTCCGTTGCCCATCGGATCTACTCTCAAGTCCTTTTTGAAGCCTCTTTGGTTCAGCCTACTACATTGACTTTTTGATTTAGTATAATGAATTAAGAATGTACCTTGTTGAAATAGTTTTTGTTCTAATGCTGAATTGATGGGGACAACTACTAGCGAAGGGGTTATTAATTAACTGAAAATTTTAAAAGTAAAGGATTATATATATTCTTAAATTGATTTGAATTATAAGTACTTGATGATATATTTATCTTAAGGAATAAAATTATGATTCAGTAATTAACTGACTTAAAATTTCGGTTTATTTAAATTATTTATCGTAGATTGATTCAGTTCAACTATATATATACTAATGATAATATTAATGAAGGTAGTGCCTGAATACTCATATATTTAATTAATTTGGAGTATGCCATTAATTAAATTTTGAATAATTTCGATGTTTTCTTCTAAAATTGGTATTTTGAGTAAATCTTGATTGTTATAACTTGCTCAACATTAAAAAAAATCTTGGTTATTGTTTAAATAAAGAGGAGGGATCCACTTACAATATTTGTAAGTTACAACATCCTACAACAATTCGGTTTTGCGATTTTAAAAGTCTAAACAGTCAATCCAAACCGTTCAATATTATATTTATATTAAAATGTGCTTGGAGATAAAATTTTACATTTTTTGAATTTTTATACTATTTATTAAGTATTTTACAAAACTGTTATTTGTAGACAATTTTGGATCACTGAAAAATAACAGTTTCGTAAAATACTTAATAAATAGTAAAAAAATTCACAAAAATATAAAATTTTATCTCCAAGTAACTTTTAATATAGATATCATGTTAAACGATTTGGATCAACTGTATGAACTTTTAAAATCACAAAACCAAATTGTTTTAAGATGTTGTAACTTATAAATGTTGTAAGTGGATCCCTGTTAAATAAAACTAGTTAAACTACAAATTAAAACAGATCAAGAGCTACACTAATCATCTCGAGCTCAAGAATTAAAACAGATCAATAAATTAATAACATCTAAAAGCTTTAGGACATAAAAATTAATAAAAAAAATAATTATTTTATTTGAATATGTATTACAATCAATTGTAAGTTGCTCCACATTCAGGGGCGGATCTACATAGGCCCAGTGGTAGGCAAGTGCCTACACCTGGATTATGAAATTTTTTAGAGGTCCATTAGTATTATTTATTAGTGCCTACCCCTAAACAATGTTAGTGCCTACCTCTGACTCCAGTTGAGATCTGTGCCATGTCTATAATATCTCGTGTGTTAAAGAAAAGGAAACAATCAGGGAAAAAAAGAAGAAAAAACGTTGTTTTTTCATAGAAAGAAAAGAGATGGGAAGAAAGAGAAGAATATGACATGTAGGGGTGTTCAAACGGTTGGTTCGGTTGAAACAGAACTAAAATAATCAAACTAAACTTTTCTTCGGTTTTCAAAAATAGAACCGAACCGAACTTATAAACCGATTAAGAACCGAACCGAACAAACCGAAGTAAATTTCGGTTTGTTCGGATCAAACCGAAGTAAACCTATTAGTGTCATTATTAACGAAAATTACACATGTTCATAAACAAGTTGTTCAATTTCATACAAAATATGTAAATGTTCTAAAATATTTAAACTAAAATGAAAGAAATGAAGTATTGATTGAACCAAACAAAATATAAATCAAACTTGAACCATTATAATTCGGTCGGTTTGGTTTAGTCGGTTTTGAAAATTGTAAATCGAACCAATCCATTTAAACCGAAAAATCGAACCATGCATTTAAACCGAAATTTTTCGGTTCGGTTGAAAACCGAACAAACTGAACCATTTGAACACCCCTAATGACATGTGGGACCAATGTTGGTAATTCAATTGAATGGGTCAGTTTTTAGTTTTTATATTGGACTATTTCTAATTTAATGTTTATTTTAAGTTTTTTGTTTCAATTTTGACCTAGGCCTCTTTTCAAAGTTCGTTCTTGGGTTTAAGTTAGGGTAGGATACTTTCTACAATTGATTATTTACAATCAATTGGTAACAGATGATACAAAACTGTATTGGTTTATCATTGTCTGCACTTGTCAACATTTTATCATGTCCTTAATTAATAACTACATTTTTGGTAATGAACACTACAACATAAGTAATTAGGATAAAGAAGACATACATACTAATAAGGTATGTTATTTTAATGGGCTGTGTTAATATTTTATTGAGATTTTAGTAGTCTAGTTTATTTTTAGTTTTATATATTGTTATTCATTCAATTTAAGCAATTTTATATATTGTAGTTTATTTTTAATTTTATATTATATTATATTAGTGAATATTTTAGTCTTGTCTTATTAAAATTTCTTACAAATTAAAATATTTACAAATGTTTTCCTATTATTCTAAAACAAAACAGATTTTTTCGAAAAATCCGAACCAATCAATCAGTACAAGAGAACAACCAGAGGGCACTACCTCGGATAATGAACCGATTTTTTTAATGTAATAATTTGTCTTAACATAATTTTTGCCAAATTAACTTTTTATCCATTCTTTTCTATTTTTCTAGTACAAAAGAAACTTATGCAATAAGAAAAAACCGAGTTTCCAATCCGATTCGACTAAATAAACAAACTGAGTTTTCTATTTTTTTTCCCATTTTGTGCTTTTTTGCTATGCCAGTTTCGTATAGACTGCTATTTTTTTATGTACAAATTTCAAACATTGAAATTTGAAAAAGTGTGTGCATTTTGTGCCTACCCTGACCGAAATCCTAGATCCGCCCCTGTTCACATTGATACAATTTGTATTATTCTCATCTGGTACCCAGTACAGATTTACCAGTATGACTAAAGAGCATGATCGAGTGGAGAGCCTAAGAAAAAAATGAGAGGAAGTCATTAAAATTAGAAAATAAGAAATCAACAATGCAAAAAGGAATTAATCAAGAGTATCAGATAATAAATTAACATTCTTGTTTTTTGTGCTTAGGGTTTAGTACATAGTAATGAACAGCACAAAACAAACATTGATGTAAGAAACTAAATGAAATAACATTTCTTACAAAAGCTCCACATCTCATTTCTCAAGTCTCAACTCGTGCAGAAAATTAGTTCATACATAAAAACTATAACAAAAATCAGATTGATTAGATTTAATTTGGTTAGATTTTCTTCTCTCAACAGGATTCGACCGCCTTTTCGAGCATACACATTTGGTTTTACACCGACCTTTCGCATGTGGCCCCACACACATACCGCGCGCCTCATCATATAGTGCCCCTTTCTCAAGTGAACTTAGCAACAGCCCCCTATGTTAGCACACTCGGCTTCTCTCCTTTCTGTACCATTAGTTGAAATATCTCAATAGCAGCCTCGGTTTCATAGACCTTGGAACATGCAGTGAGTATTGTATTCCATTGTTTTGTGCTAGGTGTCAAGTCCCTCTCACCCATTTTGTCGAGCAGCATGAGGGGCCATCTGTAAATCCCCCCTTGTCTTTGAGGCCATCAATAGAACTATTTTTCATAGCACTCAGCAAACTGTTGTAGATCAACTCATTAAGGGTTTTATTTTTCTTCAACCATTCGACGACAGCAAAGGCAGCATCTAATCTCTGAGCAAAGCCTGACCTCCGAATTATACAGTTATAAACTTGAAGAGGCAAATCAGGACAATCCTTGAGCAATTCTGCCATGTCATCAGCAGTTTTGGCATTGTGTAAGGTCAATGTGAGAGCACGTACATCGATTCTTCCATTTTGGAGAGCATTCAGAATTTCTTCATAGTTTGTTGAAAATAATCCAAGTCAGAAATGAATACGGACCGTATCAGATGCAGTTTTTAGAAGTTTCGGTTTAGAGCAGTTTTTATTTTCTGTTTAGAGTTAATTGTAAACTTGGACAGCAAGTTATCTATTTAGACATGTGCAGGAAAGTAGTGGGTAGTTTTTAATTAATATGTCAAGTAGTGGGTTGGTTATAGGTTAGTTATAGCAAAGTTAGTGGAGTTAATGGGGTGCGAAATGAGGGATATGCACCACTATAAATAGTAGATCTGTTTATGTTAATTAATCAATGAAAAAAAATAGAGTTGTGAAAATTTCGGCTGCTGTTCTGTTTCTGTTTTTTTTCTCTCTTTTCCGAAAAACTCCCAACAAAATTGGTATCAGAGCAAGGTGAGAGATCAAGGCAGATCCGACCAAGCCAAAGGTGAGAGGGTGAGAGATCAAGGCAGATCCGACTAAGCCAAAGGTGAGAGATCAAGGCAGATCCGACCATGGCCGACGCAGGCAACAACACCACCATTAGCATGTCAAATCAGATGGTACCTTTGTTCAAGGGTGAGAATTACGAATTCTGGAGCATCAAGGTACGAACTATGCTGAAATCTCATGGCTTGTGGGAACTAGCAGACAAGGGAATACCGAATCCTGATCCGACACCAATCGACACAGCCAAGCGAGATGCAAAGGCGCTCTTCTTCATTCAGCAAGCCGTACACGAATCGGTGTTTGCAAAGATTGCAGCAGCAGAAACAGCAAACCAGGCCTGGACAACTCTGAAAACCGCATTTCAGGGAAGTTCCAAGGTGGTAGCCATCAAGTTGCAGGGCTTGAGACGGGAGTTTGAGACATTGAACATGAAACAAGGCGAGTCAGTTCAATCCTTCTTCACGCAAGTTACAACAATAGTCAACCAAATCAAGAGTTGTGGAGAAGATCTTCCAGAAAAGACGGTTGTGATGAAGGTGTTGCGCAGC
Source organism: Carex littledalei (assembly GCA_011114355.1). Classification (NCBI taxonomy): domain Eukaryota; kingdom Viridiplantae; phylum Streptophyta; class Magnoliopsida; order Poales; family Cyperaceae; genus Carex; species Carex littledalei. The sequence continues at coordinate 19,598,821 of CM022079.1, forward strand.
CTGACAACCAAGTTTGATCATGTGGTAGCGGCGATCGAAGAATCCAAAGATCTGTCCACCTACACATTTGATGAGTTGATGGGATCACTGCAGGTCCATGAAGTTCGTCTCAACAGATCAGAAGTGAAGGATGACACCAAAGCTTTCTATACCAATGGCAATTCCTCAAGAAGCCAACAGCAAGGCAGAGGTAGAGGCCAAGGTTACGGCAGAGGTCGAGGCAGTCAAGGCGGCAGAGGCAGAGGCAAGCCGAGTTACAATCAACCGCATTCTAATCAACCGAAGAAAGATGTAGAATGCTACTACTGTCACAAGAAAGGGCATATGCAAGCCAATTGCTACAAGAAACAGAGAGAAGAAGGTCAAGATGTGGAGTGCTATTACTGCCACAAGCCCGGTCATGTGCAGGCCGATTGCTACAAGAAGAAAAGAGAAGAAGGACAGGCAAGTTTTGTTGAAGAGAAGAGCAATCAGGCACGGTTGTTCATGGCCAAAACCGATGAAGAATCAGATGTGAGTCAAATCTGGTTTTTGGACAGCGGGTGCTCAAACCATATGACGGGTTTCAAACATCTGTTTGATAAATTAGATGAGTCATACAAGAAGGTAGTAAAGCTTGGTGACGATAAAGAGATTCATGTTGAAGGAAAAGGAAGAGTAGCCGTGCAGACCAGCAGTCACAATACACGGATGCTACATGATGTGTACTATATTCCTCAACTGTCCCAGAACCTTCTCAGCATTGGTCAGATGATGGGTAGCGGGTGTACCATCAAGTTTGAAGGCGACAATTGCAGAATTGTAGATGCAGCCACGGATCAGACGATGGCAACAATCAAGAAGACACAAAACAACTTGTTCCCTCTAGAGATAGCCAAGGTGAAAGACAAGGCACTTGCAGCCAAGGAGATTAGTTCCAGCGAGTTATGGCATTTGAGGTATGGTCATCTAAACATGAATGGTTTGAGATTGTTGAATCAAAAGAAAATGGTGAATGGGTTACCCGAAATTGGTGAAATCGGGTTATGTGAAGGATGTGTGTTTGGCAAGCAATCGAAGCTGCCATTTCCAAAAGATCAGTCGATGCGTGCAACCAAGGTACTTGAGTTAGTGCATACTGATTTGTGCGGACCCATGGAGGTTGAATCAATGGGAGGAAGCAAGTATTTTATGCTGTTTATTGATGATTACAGCAGGATGACTTGGGTATATTTCCTTAGCTATAAAAGTGAAGCGTTTGGGCTGTTCAAAAGGTTCAAAGCCATGGCAGAGACGCAAACAGGGGCTAGGCTGAAAGCTCTAAGATCAGATCGCGGTGGTGAGTTTCAATCAAAAGAATTCAAGCAGTTTTGTGAGAAAGAAGGGGTGCTACAGCAGCTGACCACTCCATACACACCTGAGCAAAACGGTGTAGCTAAACGCAAGAACCGCACGGTAGTAGAACTAGCAAGAAGTATGCTGAAATCTAAAGGTATGCCGAATAGTTTTTGGGCTGAAGCAGTAGCAACAGCGGTATATGTTCTAAATCTGTCACCAACCAAGGCAGTGATGAACAAAACACCATTTGAAGCGTGGTTTGAAAGGAAGCCCAGTGTGGGGCATTTGCGTGTTTTTGGGTGCATTGCTTACACTCTCATAAGCACACAAAACCGAAAGAAACTGGACTCAAAATCTGAAAAGTGTGTGTTCATTGGGTATTGCATACAATCTAAAGGTTATAGGTTGTTTAATCCGGTGACAAAGAAGATTATAGTCAGTAGAAATATCATGTTTGATGAGAATGCTAGTTGGAGTTGGTCTATGGAGAAAGACAACACACCAATAGCAGAAATAGAAGATGAAGAAGAAGAAGGCAGCAGTGAGCAATCACAAAGCAGTCCAAGCTCGAGTAGCACATCACATCGGATGGTTGATCCGGATACACAAGGAAGAAAGGTACGATCCTTACAAGAATTGTATGAAGCAACTCAGGTTATGTATGTAGCCGATCCATTGTCCTATGAAGAAGCCGTAGAAAGAAAGGAATGGGTGCAAGCAATGAAAGAAGAAATGAGTTCAATCGAGCAAAACCAAACCTGGAAGTTGGTGGAATTACCAAAAGATCGCAATGCAATTGGAGTTAAATGGGTTTACAAGACTAAATTTGGTCCAGATGGCAGTGTATTAAAATACAAAGCGAGGTTAGTGGCAAAAGGATATGCACAAAAGCAAGGCATAGACTATGAAGAGACGTTCTCCCCGGTGGCTAGATTTGAAACGGTTCGGTTGTTGATTGCAATGGCTGCCCAGTTGAGACAACCTATCTATCAATTTGATGTGAAGTCAGCATTCCTCAATGGTGAACTAAAAGAAGAGGTTTATGTTGAGCAACCGGAAGGGTTTGTGGTGAAGGGCAAAGAACATTGGGTGTACCGTTTGTTCAAAGCATTATACGGTTTGAAGCAGGCTCCTCGTGCATGGTACAGCAAGATTGATGCACATTTTCAGAAATTGGGATTTGAGAGAAGCAAGAATGAGCCTAATCTCTATGTCAAACGCAAAGAAAAAGGAGGTTTAATAGCGGTATGTCTCTATGTTGATGATATGATTTATTTTGGCACAGATGACGCAATGGTGAAGGAGTTTAAAGAGAAAATGATGCGTGTGTTTGAGATGACCGATCTAGGAGAAATGCATTACTTTCTAGGTCTGGAAGTTGAACAAGAGAAGGGAAGAATGTTTGTGTCCCAACGCAAGTATGCAAGAGACTTGGTAGAAAAGTTCGGATTAAAAGATTGCAATCCCGTACTAATTCCAATGAATACAAACGAGAAGTTGACAGCTATTGATGGAACCGGAGCAGCAGATGCAACTCGGTTTAGGAGTTTGGTGGGAGGTCTGTTGTACTTGACGCACACAAGACCAGACATCACACATGCAGTTGGAATGGTTGCGAGATACATGCAGAATCCAACAAAACAACACGTGGGAGCAGCAAAGCGAATTCTTAGGTACATTGCAGGTACAACAAGCTATGGTCTGTGGTACAAGGGTGTTGATGAACCGTGTTTGATAGGCTACAGCGATAGTGATTGGGCAGGCAGCATAGATGATCGAAAAAGCACAACAGGTCAGGTGTTCTTCTTTGGCAACAGCGTAATAAGTTGGAATTCGAAGAAACAATCAACAGTTGCATTATCAACCGCAGAAGCTGAGTACAATGCAGTGACATCAGCAGCATGCCAAGGTGTATGGTTAAGGCGCTTATTGGAAGAGTTAGATTGTGAGCAGAAAGGTGCTACAATACTCTATTGTGATAACCAGTCGACAATTGCAATTAGTAACAACCCGGTGCATCACAACAGAACAAAGCACATAGACACTCGGCTCCATTTCATACGAGATATGATTGAGCAAAAGATGATAGAGTTGCAGTATGTGAACACGAACCAGCAAGTTGCAGATGTGCTGACCAAATCACTCCCACGAGAGAAGTTCAACTGGTGTCGAGACATGATGAATGTGCTGGACTTTGGATTAAGGGGGGGTGTTGAAAATAATCTAAGTCAGAAATGAATACGGACCGTATCAGCCAATACGGACCGTATCAGATGCAGTTTTTAGAAGTTTCGGTTTAGAGCAGTTTTTATTTTCTGTTTAGAGTTAATTGTAAACTTGGACAGCAAGTTATCTATTTAGACATGTGCAGGAAAGTAGTGGGTAGTTTTTAATTAATATGTCAAGTAGTGGGTTGGTTATAGGTTAGTTATAGCAAAGTTAGTGGAGTTAATGGGGTGCGAAATGAGGGATATGCACCACTATAAATAGTAGATCTGTTTATGTTAATTAATCAATGAAGAAATGAAAAAAATGGAGTTGTGAGAAAATTTCGGCTGCTGCCCTGTTTTCTGTTTTTTTTCCTCTTTTCCGAAAAACTCCCAACATAGTTGACCTCTACTTAATTCTCACAAGTTTGATCCAAACCCAAAACTCCATTAAAGCATCTGGTGGTGTAAAAAGCACCTTTATTTTTTACATCCGTCTTCAAATGGGAAAAATTGGGCGCAAACCTAGAGCTAGGAAATGAAATGTAACTGGAACAGCTAAAACACCCTTTTCGGTTAACTGGGATAGGGTTTGTGCATTGAAAGAAAATGGGGGATTAGGGATCATGAATCTTGCGTGTCAGAATGATGCCCTATTAACCAAGTGGCTATGGAAGATAACTCCTGACCAGGAGGGATTATGGGCATCCACAATCCAAAGGCTCCACGGCATTACCGCAACAGACCAGTTAGCCACAATCCCAGGTCCGGACCAGTCCTTTTTTCTCAAATACTTAACATAGCTTTCCTCTTTCTACAGTTGCTCGATTTCTACGGAAGAGGGAAACAAGTGGAGATGGACTCCTTCGGGCACCTTCTCCACAAGCTCAGCGTACCGGACTCTACACGACAAAGGCATCTTGTCCCAACACAGTGGTCCTTTGTGGCGGATTAAGGCACCCATGAAAGTCAGAATCTTCCTCCGGCTAATGATTAGTAACAGACTCCTAACACAACAGATTCTCACCAGACGTGGATGCCCGGTCCCGCAGGGATGTCATATGTGCGATGATTCGGGTATGGAGACTAGGAACCACCTGTTTTTGGACTGCCAGTTTTCGGTAAGGTTCTGGGCGGGATTGCTGGCGCACTTCAACTACAACTATGCGTCGTTCGGCGATTCCGGCTTGATGGGCTTATGGCAAGTAGGTAGAAGACACCTATCCCCCAGAGCTCAAACACAATGGGATGCGCTTTGGGCAGCGGGTGTATGGAGCTTGTGGCGGGAACGGAAGACATTTCTCGGACAAGAGGCGTTTAGTGCATCAATTGATAAATGATACGGCCATGGATATCATACAATGGGTCCAAAGTGTTTGACTCCAGGCCACGCATGGACCGAGCAGGTCTCTTCTGCGCACTCCTGATGGCAATTGGGGCAAGCTAGGGGGGGGGTCAATAACATAAAAAGAGTTTTTTTCTCTTTCTTTTCTTTTCTTCTTCCAATAGGTTACTATCCGCGGTGCAATATTATCTGTAATTAGTGAGTGCTTAACTGAGCTAGGAACATGTAATTAAAACACTCTTTTTTTAAATATATTTATTGGGGGCATTTCGCGGCCGACCTTAAAAAAAAAAACCCTTTTCGCCTTATCTTTTCAAATGAAAATGCCCATAACTTGTCTGAATCGAGTTAAGATTTTCAAAGTGGCATAATAAATAGTAAAAAAATTCCAAAAAATGTAAAATTTGGTCTCCAAGCACATTTCAATATTTAGAACATGTTGAACAGTTCGGATCGGTTGTTTGGATTTTCAAAATGAAAATATGACCCGAAGTAAAGAGGGTGTTTTACTTTGCAAAGCACAATAGCCCATTTCTCTCTCTCTCTCTCTCTCTCTCTCTCTCTATATATATATATATATATATAAAATTTTGAACACACATCTTTTCCCAAGTACTTGCTAGATGAGAAACAGAGCACATATATAAATTCGTATAATTAACCATAAATTAATTGCTGCTATTATAATATTGTACGAAAATCACACATATTTATTGGAAAATCCATACATGCACGCCCCTCCAAAGGAACTCGTATCTATCCATAATCCATGTAAACTCTAAACTTCAGGAAAATAAAGGAAGTCGCAATGTTGGTACCAAATACAGAGGCTCCTTTTTGCCAGCGGTAACGCCAAAGGTCTCCGTCATGTCCACGTCCTCTGGCTTCATCCCGTCAGGTAGTTTCCATTCAAAGTGCAGCAACAGACTTGTCAGAGCATCCTCCACCATGGTCACACCAAACTTAATTCCGGGACAAATCCTCCTCCCGGCACCAAATGGCACAAACTCAAAATTCTTCCCTTTAAAGTCAATACCAGATGTTTCAAACCTCTCCGGTTTGAATTCATCTGGATCGTTCCAGTACTCGGGGTTTCTTCCCAGAGCCCATGCGTTGATTACCATACGGGCCCCGGTGGGAATTGTGTAGCCAAGCACCTCGCAACTCTCCTTGCATAGTCGTGGAATTAAAAGTGGCGCCGGAGGGTGCATTCTCAGGGTTTCTTTGATGACTAATTGCAGATAACTGAGGCTATTTGTATTGTTATTCTCATCACTACTTTTTGAAGCTAATTGCTTTATCTCTGTTTGTGCCTTTGCCATTACATCAGGGTGCTTAATTAGTTCTGTCATGGCCCATGTAATTGTTCTTGCTGTTGTTTCAGTTCCTCCATTAAATATATCCTGAATAATTAAATTAAGAGTATATACATCATTAGAGTAAACATATATTCAATTAGTAATTAATTTTTATCATTTACTAGCCACATACACAAAACACAAATTCATGTTATTCTGGCAGGCACATATATATACCAAGATGATAGCTTTTATGTTGTCCATAGTGATAGGCACCTCCAAGTCACCATGTTCCTTTATATCAATAAGGGCATCGACGAAATCAAATTCAATCTCTTGCTCTCCTGATCTTTTCTTCCGTTGTTGTCGATTCTCCAAATGCACCTGTACAATCTCCTCTAGTACCAAATCCAATTTTCTACATGTATAATTAATAATTAACATATGAGTCTCAGCCAAACATTAAAGAACAAGAAGAAAACCAGGAATGCCAAAATTAAGTTCATCAAATGTACTCACCGGTGGACTCTCGCAACTCTTCTTCTGATCTTCACATCCAACCAACTCAATGATGGGAAGAGATCTGATAGGTTGAACCCAGACAAGAGCTTCAATTCCTCTTGTAATAATTCTAAATACACTTCCCTCATTTTAATTTTTCCTCCAAATGCTGCGCAAATGATAATATTGTTTGAAAGCTCATGTGTCCATGCACTCAAATTGACTTGTGATTTACCAGAAACTAAACTGAACCTCCTCAACAGGGAATCGATCTCTTCTTGCCAAATTGAGGAGAAAGATTTCACCTGTTTTGAACTAAAGAGCTCACTGGCACAAATTCGACGCATCTGACGCCAGTAGGGGCCATTTGAGAAAACAATATTTGTGCTACCATAGAAGATACCATGTGCTGCATATATCGCAGGGCGGTTAGCAAGGTTTGCATCATGTGTTTGCATCACCTATATATATACATGCAGTTTGTATGCATCAATTAATGTTTAAACATATAATTTAATTTCCTCCAATATTGATTCAAAGTACAGACCAATGTGTGCTATATATGTATAGTACTATGACTCACGCTAGGATTTGTATTACCCAACCCAGAAGTACTAGAAACAGAAGATACTAAACTTCATAACACAATTGCGGATATTTATGCAGAAAATACAAGTAAACCTGTAGATGTTATACAGAAAGATGTGGAAAGAGACTATGACTATTTTATGTCAGCAACATAAGCTCAAGATTATGATATTATTGATCGCGTAGCAAAGTTCAAAAAAGAAAATGAATAAAATCCTGAGTGATCTGAGTGATTTTTTTTTAAAATTTATTTGAAAGTCGAATTTTCCTTTTCTGAATATTGAGTATATAGCCTCACTCATAAAATAAATAAAATGATCAGCTACAAAAAGTAGTGACCTCTTTTGCAGCTTCGCGAGAAGTAAGGACAACGAGATCCGTCTCGCCGGCACGAAGGAGCATAACGGGTCCATGTAATTGGGCAAGATCACGCAGGACATGATGTGGCAAAGTGGCAGTTGCTAGGTGGTGTAGACTTCCAATAAATGGCAAGGTCCAGGGACCTGGAGGGAGATTAGATCTAGAATTATGTGTAGCTTGCTTCTGGAGGAATCGAAGGGAGAGCACGAGTAGTAGGAGAAGAGAAGGGAGTGCAAGTGCAAGTAGTAGATC
>CM022079.1:19606788-19673786 GCA_011114355.1 Carex littledalei
TGAGATAAGTTCGTTTCTTTTAAGATCCTGGGATAAATTCCCGCCATAAATTATTAGGTTTCCCGCCAAAAGGAAATGAGGGTAAATTGGTCATAAACTTGGTAACAGGGCTTGTTTTACCGAGGAAATACCTCTCGAAAGCCTCTGGGCTGGGCTGTGTATAAACATATGCAATAACCATTTTATGTTTGAAGATTTTATTTATTGTTAATGTTAGAGGAGTGTTGTAAATAACGGTATGCGCTCGTCAGACAAATATGGTACCGTCAAGTGAATAATTGAAAATAATCAGAAATAATCGGAAATAATTGGCTATAATTGAAAATAATCTGCCAATTAGTCGGGAAAATCCGTGACGGTTTGGTCACCGCCAACGACTGATTGGCTGATTAATTGACCTAAATGGACGTTTTTTACAACACTGTGTTAGAGGCATTGGCCGGCTTATCCTTTTCGAGTTCAATTTAATGACAAGAATTCTTTATAGAAAACTATACTCCCACAATTGCTTGATTTTGAGCCATCTCTGTTTTTTTTTTTAAAACCTTCACAAATACTGTGAAGTTGTGAGGGGAATCGATATCTTGATCTTTGAATAAGTAATGGTCCTAGAACTTTTTTCTAACTAACCGTGCTACCTCTCCTTTAACATAGCCATCTCTCTTTGAGATTAAGTTTAATTTATTAATTTTTTTTTTTGATAAAAGTGATATTATCCACCTGTTTCATTACGAAACCCACCGAGTTCATACAATACAGTGCATAGCACTGAATATCCAAAATAAAATTCAAATAAAACCTGACTAGATATAACAAAAATCAACTAGATATAACTACGGACCAAAATGCATAGCTAATAACAGAACAGTACCAAAATATCCAACTAAATGGTATCACTAATGACTATTACACTAGAAGAAGAACTGGTATCTTCCAAAGACATCCCATGAGGCAGTATATATTGGGATAGTGATTGGCCTTGAAAATTAAATCGTACATGAACGGCAACGCTGCAACATCCATTCCCAAGTCTAATATAACATGGTCCAATCCGATTCAACATCGATAGAAACACTATCGTTGGCCTTATTCCTTTTTTCAATTCTTAATTAAATGCACATTTTAAACAGCATACTGAATACTAAATACATAACAAACAGAGCTAAGAAAAAAAAACCGTTACTAAAAATCTACCTACTTTATTAATATTAATCATCAATACACTTAAAAAATGTACTATATATTGGACGGAGCCGGAAGAGCTAAAAGAAAGAACTCGAGCTTGAATCAAAGTAACAGCTACCAATAACAACTCAAAACAAAAAATAAAGTTACATTCCTGTCACATTGTAAAGAAATTAGTCTCAGTGATTCATCAATAAGCTCCTCACATTCTCTTCTGCATAGCATAAGCAGATTTGCCAATAAAAGGAGTTCTCAAATTAAAATTAGCAGCTGTTCTTGGATTTTTTTTAGAAGAGATAGTTGTGTTGTTAATAATAGGTCACAAAGGCATATCCTTTTTACTGCTAATCTGTTCTCCATTATTTAACTTCTCATCCAACCTAAGAATTTGTCAGATGTAAATTTTTGCTTTTGATGACTTGTTGGGAAGATCCACAAAAAATATGAAATAGGAATCAACAATTTGCCAGCCAACACATCAAAATAGTTCTTATACCAAAAGGAATATTAGAATGAAACAGCACACAAGTATGCTACATAATTCATGCACCGTAGACAAATTACAAAACAAATCATTACCAAAATAGATAAGTGCTGGATTCCAAGATTTAAAAATTTGGTATGTACTTTTTCCTTGAAATGATGGGTTTGACCGTTATCTCAACATCTGGAGATGCCTTTTCAATAGCAAAGAGTTCATTTTGTATTTTTTCTGGAAAATCCATTTCAATAACAAATAACTCATTTGCTATTAACTCTGCACTCTTGGTATAGATACGTTCATGTTCTTGAGACTTCCAGCATTTAGTAAAAGATATTTTGGGAATATCCCAAAACAATTCTTCGATGAATAGTCATCCAAATAAAATGTGGCAGTTGTGAGGTGATGTTTAATACATTCTGCTGGAAATTGTTTCTCCCAAAAATTCAGACTAACAAACAAGCAGTTGATAGTATTTTCGTTCAGGTTCTTATATTACAATGATTTTGCATTCCTCTATGTGGGACTCAATGCTTCGCCCATTCATGGACCAGATTTCAATAGTACATCACTCAATACCAGCACTATCCCACCAGGACTATTTGATCTTCTTTCTCTTTATTTACTTATTTATATCAACTTTTGCCTAAATCTTAAATAGTTATTGCCAAACTATGCCAAATTAGCCCTCAGTAAATGCATTATCTAAGAGATGACCTAATCAATTACTGATACATAGATGATAGTACTTCAGGAGTGAGGCTACGGTACTATGCATAGCTCATATTGGTTTGTACTATGAATCAATATCTTCATTTTCAAAGTCCAAACATTCAATATGAACCGTTAAACATGATCTCCATATAAAAATGTACTTGGGGATCATATTTTATATTTTTTAGAATTCTTTTACTATTTTTTTAGATAGGTAGAAAATCACTTGATCTAAAGATTTTAGACCATTAAAAAGTAGTGATTTTTTACCTATCTAAGAAAATAGTAAAAGATCTTAAAAAATATAAAATTTATTCTGCAAGTACATTTCCATATAGGAATCATGTTGAACGGTTGAGACCGACTATTTGGACTTTGAAAATGAAAATACTGATCCGTAATACTTTGAAAACGAAAATACCAATCAGTACTGTGCATAGTACCATAGCCTCAGTACTCATACTTCAGAAACTGTACTTACACCAATAATAATCTCCATCAACTGCGGAGAGCTGTTGAGCAGACAGGATATGATCACACTGAAAGTATTGTAATTGAAGGGGAAACAAAGGCATAATTTCTTGAGCTCGACCAAGTAGCACTCTGGAGATAGCCTTGTTGGTAAGGCCATCGCATCTTTTGACAAAATCTAGCATAAAAAGCATTACAGATATTCTCTTAGAATAGAGTCATAAAACCAAAAGTTTACTAATTATAACGGCTAGTTTTTCCAATTATAACGGCTAGGTCATCTCATCAATGACAAACACTGGAAATAGAGCGATGGTTGGATAATGGCTAGTTTTTCCAATTTCATTTTTAACTTTTAATTTTATTTCGGTTAGGCAGTCCATGCTTGCGTCTGTACATATAGTGAGAGTAAAGCAGGAGATGCCGAACTCTGGTGTAATTATTTTTCTTAATCAATATACCTGTTAACGGCAATTGCCGCTAACCATAAAAAAAAAAACGAAAAGTTTACTAATTATAACTAGTTGGCATGTCAACTTCTGGAGTTATCAGCAACAAACAGATTTTCTTTTTTTTAACAAAAGGCAATTGATAATTGCCCATATCATGAAACAGTACCTAACAAGTTAAACTACTGGCATTGTACTAGTTACTCCTACTTAAACCCTAGAGGAAGGATTGGCCTCAGTATCACCGGACCCACTCTCCTGAATCAACTTTAATCATCTGTCACATAGTATCTAAATGATTGCATTAGAATTTAATTGTTAGCAAGTGTTTTCATTATCAGGCTGAATAGTGATAATGTAACCATACATCAGAGTTGGGTTCGTGTTGGGACCTATTTGGCAGGCTTCATACTGGTGTGGAACTGTGCAAGTGTAGTCCAGTTTTGCCTGTTTGAAGTGCATTTGTCTGGTAACCTGGCTAGAGTGCTTATTTAAAAATAACTTTTCGTTCTAAATTAGTACTAAGAATAACATATAATTTGTTAATATAACTTGGTTGTGGCTGTGGATTGAGCTGGAGTAATTAATAAAGCAGTATACTATTGACAGTAACAGTCCATTATTTCATAAATTAATTTTTTACTAGAGCTGGGCAAAAGTTAATTATATTTTTTGAGAAAAAATATTATTATTTTTTTAGTCAGGTCAATTCCTGCTTTGGGCAGATTTTGCGAATTATTTCAATCAGCTATAGTGTGCTGTGATAATTAAAATGATAAATACATAATTGACCTGAACTTAATTATAAAAATACCATGCGGTACTCATCAGAAAAGTTCAGATGAAGATCCTTAACACAGCGAAGCCCGTTTAGAAAAGCATTAAGATTTGTAGCCTCATTGGTCCCCTCACTGAAACCTCCATCGCTCTCCTCATCATCAGTCCCCTCCACTTCAAAAGAACCATAGCAGTCATTCCATATATCAGAATTATAACTAAATGAAACTGCCACAGAGACCAGTCGTGGCACACTTTTAAGCACTACTCGAACCGGCCATTCAAAACTGATCACCAACTCTGACAATCTCGGTGCACGAATGACAATGTTCTTGATCTTGAGGCAATCAGTAATGACCAATTTCTCCATTGCCTTGCACCGTGAAATCATCCTTTGGAAGTCGTCATCAGCCACTACAACTCCCCAGAGCACCAGTGATTTGACCGACCCAAGGCCGGTTAATTTCGACGGCACCACCAGCCAACAGTTGCTGATCTCCAGCTTTACAATCGTGTTGCAAGCAAACACTGGTGAGGGTATCCAGTAGTAGCAATCGACTTCAGTGTTTGAGATCGACAGCAGACATCACGGAAAACCTCGTAGAAATGATCTGCATATGGTTCGAGTATATCAACAGCTATGTGGAATTTCTTGAGAGCAGCTTTGCGCGAACGAAGAACAGAGCATAATGCATCGATCCATTTGATTCTGTAACTGTTTTCCACATAGGACTTGCCGGGTATTGGATTGAAGTTAGGATCCCTGGGGTTGAAGGTGGCGGCAGTGATTTTGAGGGAGGGGAGTGTGGGGAAGAGTGGGGCCCACCGCTTGGAGATGGCGGTGGTGACAGCCGCATCACGGATTTGGAGTTTGGAGATGATGCTATGGAGGATTTCGTCTGGAAGAAGGCTGATAAAGTTTAGGTCTTGTTGTTCTTCTTTTTGATCGGTTGCCAAAGTTGGTTTCTTCGCTGCTTGATTTTGATCGGAAGCCATTCTCTCTCTCTCCTCTCAGATAGAGATCAGTTCCGTCTGCTGGTGTGAATTCCTGCCGCCGGGGTAAGTAGGTTTCCCGCCAAAAAAGAGGAGGATAAATTGGTTATAAATTTGGGCCTTGGGCCATGAGCCATGGGTCTCAAATTAATATGAAACAGAATACATGCTCAAACAGAGATGTCATTTTGCTTTGTTTTGCCTACGGGGGGTCACCAAAAAAAAAATTAATTGGTTTATTTGGTGTTATAATTTTTTCTATTGCCTTTTAATTATATCGTGGATTTGTGGAAATGCCTCTCGATTGCCTCTGGGCTGTTTATAATTAAACTGCATTGCAGTCACCAATTTATGTTTGAATTTATTATTAATTTTAGGAGAATAGGTCGACATATTCTTTTGTGTTCGATTTAATGACAAGAGTTCTTTATATAACACTATACTTTTACCACTGTTATAAAAATCGGATGGACGAGTAACACTAGGAACGGTGCAAATGAAGACATGAGACTCATCCTGGGCAGCTGGTTAGATGTGTATATAGCTAGTGGTTCCTCATCATGTGTAATTGTGTATATAATGTACATAGTTTTATGATCTGTAGGACATTGTAAACTCTTTTTTATCAACCAAATTGTTGAAGCTTTAAGCTACCAACCTTCAAAAAAAAAAAATCGGATGGACTGACGATTTGACTGGAAAAAATCGGACTCGAAAGCTATTCCGGTTCAGTGCATGCAATACAACCGGTTATACACCGCGTTATGAAACTTTTTTAAATAAAAACCAGTGAACCGGCTAAGGGTTGTTTGTAATTTGCGCTAACTTATTCATTCTCCGACACTTCTCTTATCTCGTTTTTCTTTAAATTATTTTCGTCTCTTATTTCACAAGATTAGAAGCTAACTAGAACAAACAAATAATTAAAGAGGGTTTACGAAATAATGAGAAATTTGTTGTTTTGGATCTCCAAAGTGTTTCACCACAAGCAGAATGGTGAGACTAGCTAGCTCAACACCTCAAGATTCAAATTAAGGAAAAGCGACCATGAGAACCTGATGAAATTGAACCTCAGCTGGTCCAATTCTCAACTAAAGGCTCAGGCTGTAAACATCTCCTCTAATTTGGGAATTTTATGGTAGATTATATTTGAAATAGTACTGACATTTTTTTTCTATTTAACGCAAAGTTCAGTGCTATTGAGGTGTTTTATAAATTGCCTAAACCAAAATTTCAGTGTCTTCTTATGAATACTGAGTCTGCTATAATACAAATGGGGCCTGGTTATACATGCTAGTTTTGCCCACCTTAGTATTAAGCCATGTTACCATCAACAAATTCAAGGCTAATTTGCTTAAGTAGTTTGATATTAGTACCTCCGAATCCTCAACCAAATGCTTTAGATGTAAGTACTAAGTATCTCAAGTACTTGGTGTATTTGTGTTTGGAATTGATAATTGGAAGGCTAATATTTAATTTACACTTATTTAATGGTATATGATCTCAAGGTGTTTGATAAAATGCTCAAACCAATTTCTTACTTCTGATTTATGGAATAATGGGTTTATTATGAGTGCAAGTGATGAGAGGTTAAAGATACAAACACTGTCCACCTGATCATGTATATATATAATTAATTTTGCTATTAGGCCTTAATATAATATGATAATAAAACATTTAAAAAATGACGATTCAACCGGTTAGACCAGTGAACTGTTGATCTGAAGCTTTACCGGATCAATTTCTACATTTTAAACATTCAAGGATGCTGTTCGAGCCAAGAAAAATATTCATCGATCCACCTGTTTCAAGACATTGTACCAAATTTTGTATTTTAAACTAATGATGTTGGTTTACTTTATCTGTCAAAAATTAAAGAAGGGGAATTAATGATTTGGAGACTTCAGCCACTCAGACGAATGAAGGATGGAAGGCCAAGACCTATGTATCAACACATCTCGCTTAATGAAGCAATTTCAGAGGACTCTGATATCCTATCTTCCTATACTGGTACAGAAACGGTACCGGTTTTGTATGACCATGATGATGCACTCCTGTGGAGGTGGTCAGCAAATGGAGAATATTCTGCAGCTTCTGTATACAAGATGTTGATTATGGCAGGGAAAATCCGTTGGAGATTCATGGAAATCTGGTCAGCAGCAGCTCCTTCGAAAGTTAAGATATTCTCGCTCTTACTTTTGAAAGACAGACTTTTAACTCGTGAAGGGTTACAAAGGAGGGGCATTAACTGTGAGGAATATTGTGTGATGTGTGATGAGAGAACATTGGAAACAGTGCATCATCTCTTCTTCCAGTGTGCAAATGCTAGAGAGGTATGGGCACGTTTTAGAGATCTGATGCAGAGTAATGTTTTGGTAAGTGAAATTGGGAGAGTTCAAGGTTACATTATTGTAGAAAGGAAGGGAATCAAAGGCAAGTCTGGACTGTAACGTTTATGGCCTCGAAAGAAGGTACCACCATGGTTAGTTGCAAGTAGAGCAGATGAAGATGCAAAGCTGCGGTTGAGGTTTTGTTCTAAGCGCCAAATGCAAGGGTCAGGAGCTAGAGTGTGTAGGGGTACAGCTCATGACAGTGCAAACACTGCTATAACATAATTGTTGTAATAATTTAGGATACGTGGTTGTAAACAAGTTTATTAATACAGCCTTGGTAGTCGCTACCAAATTTTCAAAAAAAAAAAAAAAACAATTTTACAAGTATCAGTAATGAGCGAATTTTTTATTGTTACCACGCCATAAAATCCGAATTAATTCGTTACCACCCGTTTGACCCTTTATCCAATCCTACCACCCCCGCTAACCCAGTTCGCGCACCAAACTGGCTGGTGCGCGGACTGGGTTGGCGCACAAGCTTGGTGCGCCAACTGGGTTCGCGGAGCTCTCTTTTGGGGCTGAATGGATTTGGGTTTAAGGTTTAGGTTTAGAGTTTAGGGTTTAGAGCTGACTGGATTTTAGTGTTTATTTTTATTTTTGCAACGGGTGTCTGAAAATCCTGTTTTATTTTTAACGATGTTCATTCATCAGACGCAAGGCAGCAGGCAGGTAAATAACGTAAAAACTAATGTGTTAAATTGACGGCGGAAGAACTAAACAACAGAAAAACAAAACAACATAAGAACTAATATCAAAATAATATCGAAATAACATCCAAATAACAAGAACTAATACCGAAATAATATCCAAAAACATAAACTACAACAAGTAAGTCTATCCTATCTGCTCGAGGGTGTCCACGGCTTCTTCTCTCTCCTAAGTCTCTTACCCCGCCCCTCCTCTTGACGCTCTCTCTCCTCTAGCGATGTGTACTGTCGTGGTGGCTGTGGTGGGGTCTCCTCATGTATCTCCCCAAAAAGTGTCTCCTCGTGTGGTCCCTCATCTGCACCAGGTCCGAAAATAAACTCGTGTGTATCTGCAGGGTACACGGGTCCATATGAGACATCCTGCTGGACAGCTGCTGCACTGGAATGTGGGAGTGACGTCTCCTGTGGGAGTGGCGTCTCCTGTGTGGGAAACGGAGGAGAGTCTACATCCTGCGTGTAAGCCCCGTACTGAGAGCCCAAGTGAAACGAAAAATCTGCGGATGGGTCCGGCTTGTCGTACTGATCTCCACGGGGTATATCTCCCTGAAACAAATAGATAATTAGGTTTCACAATGAAGATGATTATAAAAATAATTACAAAAATATACGTACCGCTGCAAGCCCAGCAGCCTCAAATGCGGCCTCAGCAGTCGCTGCAGAGTGTAGGTCTGAGAAATCCGGCTCTGGCGTGCTCATAGGCTCCGCAGAATCTGCGGAGTCCATGTCTTTCAAATCTTCATAGCGGGGAAGATCTGAAAGCCTGAGAACTCTCTCGAGCTGATCCTGGTACCCGGCGACGACGAGAGGCGGTGCAGCGGAACACAACCACTTCTTCCCGAATGCCTTCCAGCCTCTTGTGACGGCGTATCTTGCGCTCCTAAGCACCTGCTTGATGTTCATGAGTGCCTGCGAATTAAAATAAATAAAATTAGTTCGAATTGCAAATGAATTTTCATAATTTTCTTAAACCAAAAAATTAAAGACTTACAATCTGTGCAGCCGGGCCAGCGCAGGGAATGAAGCCATACTTGTCACTAATTGTGTCGCGTCGTACGTGGAGCGGCTTCGTGTTCATCTCCGTGATCTGACCATGCAAGTACACCGTGAAGGCACAGTACTCCTGATACCAACTGCGATAGGTCTGATCGTATGTATCGAAAGCATACGACTGGAGCTCGTCAGGGATCCTGTCGCCCATCGCCTCAAGCCGAGTCACATAATCGGCGTGCACGGTCCGCCAATCCTTGCCGCCGGTAGTGGCCAGATCTTTGTGAAGCTCGTACCACTTGTCCTTGGAGATGGGATCCGGGACGGGAAAGGGCTGACGTATACCGAACTGACGCATCACCCGTCCAGGATAGTAATGCTCGACCATCTGGTAGAACACAAGTGGTACCTGCAAGTACATAAAAATAAATAATCCTATGTACGTAATAAATAAAAGTGATGCAAAATGGGAATACAATAATAATGCAAGGGTTACCTGAGCAAACCAGAACTGACGCTGCTGGAGGCATATATGAGGCAGGTCATGCAGGAAGTAGTGAGGGATATCATCATCGTCATCAACCTCGACACGCTCGTCGTACGGCCGCCAGCAGACGTGTCTGTCAGGAGTCATCTGCTCGAACTGACTCCGGAAGAAATCAACACCCATAGGTCTGCCGTGCGGGGTCTGGATGTACGTCTTCCTCGAGCACCACTTCTGCGCGTAAGACGGGCATGTAATCCCGTCGGGCTGCCCCCAAGCTGGAGCCCAACCTCTCACTCGTGGCTGTGGACGGCCGAACGGGAACCTCGTCCACGACCAATGCATCAGGAGACCAGCTGGACCGTAGAAATTGTGCTTGTTTATCTATTTAGGTACAATTGACAGTTAAAATTTTGGTTTTTTTATGTAACCATTTAATTATTAAGATTTGGATTTCAAAATAATTTATACCTGACATGCGGTGCACAAACCCCGATATAGACATGCCAATACCGCTGCACCCCAGTTCATCTGTTTCGGCTGGGCCAAGTCCCTCAGTCACTCAAGCAAACATCCAGGGACAGTGGCCCTGTTGAGTATTTTAGATATAGGAATTTGGTACTCTTTTTGCCTTTAAAATTTATAAACCTTCGTACTCAAAGAATAGGTTAGTTGCAAGCGCACAACCTATCGATTGTAGTATTTAGGTGTCGATCCGCAAGGAGATAGGGAAATACTAATTTCTAATAAAGGAGACTACTTCTAAACTGAACAATAAAAGTAAAAGGGGGGGGGGGGGTTTTGTGTAATTTCGTTTTTAAAGGAAAATTAAAGTAAATTAAAAGTTCGTAACAAAAAGCAATTAAAAGTCGGGTGAGAATCAAGTTGGAGAAGTCTAGGGGTATTCGGTCCACAATCCCTTGCTAATTCTATCTACTCGGTTTGTTTAAATTCATGTTTGATTATGACGAGGTTTCTAACCTAAGTTAGCCTTTGGAACAAATATGTATACGAATACCTTGGGTGGACGGATTAATGTGCCTCGAATTCTAGGGCTGTCACTAACCTAGAGGGATATTTAATCACGTGCTTCAAGTGTATATATCGATATTTGTTCTAAGGTGTCCTAATCAAGTTTTGGCTTCACCACTAAGTCCTTCACCAAATCCTAACCTTAATTTCTATATTTCCAGATTTGAATACAAAAGTACGGTCGCTTCTAATTCAAATCCTAAGGTATTTGCAATCACAATTTATACTATCCTATATGATCCTAATCTACTTTTTATCAAGAAGACTTAAGCGGGACGCTACAAGTCAAGCACAACAAATTGCACTATCCTATATGATCCTAATCTACTTTGGGTCTAAATGATCAAAGCGGGACGCTACAATTCAAGTACAAATCATGGAACATCACAAATGATAAATCACAGAAATTAACATCAAATCAAACAATCATAATAAAAACTAAAATCCGAGTAAGATAAAACTAAACAAGTTCATGCTACATGACCTAAACCCCTAGAGAGAAACTAGCCTCTCATGGAGAAGCAAGTATTCATCATGAATTCAAGTACAAAATAAGTAAAGACAAAGAGAAACTAACTAGAGAAATAGAATACACCCTTCTCTAATTAAAAACCTTAGTCTTCCTTGCGATTGCTGTGAGAATTCGCCTTCTTTCTTCTTGATTTGCTCCTGTGGTTGATGCTCTCTCTCGTGAATTTCTCTCTTAGAATCGTGATGATTATGGAGAAGAAATTACTTTCCTTTTATAATAGATCTGGAGCATATGGACGTGGGGAATCACTCTAAATCTGTCACAACGTGTCCCCACGTTTCCACCTTCTATTTTCCACCTTTTGGGACGTGGTCTGATGCGCCGAAAATAGGAAATCCTCAAAATGGCAGTTTTTAGGCTGAATGCGGCCCAAGTGCGTCCACACTGCGGCCGCACGGGTTTTGGTTTCAGTTCTGGATTTGACTCCAAGTGCTGAGTGCGTCCGCACTGCCTCCCAGTGCGCCCGCATTACTCTCGGACTTTTCTGTTCTTCTTTGGCTCAGGAGTGGAAATTTCTCTAAGTAGAAAATGCGGGTCCCCTGCGGTCGCACTCTGGTCGCATTTTCCTTCTGAGTTGCTGGATTTCTTCACCAAAATTCGGCTAAGTAGGAAATGCGTCCGCACCAATGTTTAGTGCGTCCGCATTCCTCTCGGACTTTTCCTCTGGAGCATGCTGGACCTTGGATTTTCTTCTAAGTGCTTAGTGCGGCCGCACTAAAGTTCAGTGCGTCCGCACTTTGGTCCTTTTTCTTGTTTTCCTGCGAATTTCACATAGACAAATGCAGTAACTTGATTCTAGGGGTATTTAATCCTAAATTATACTAAAATACATGATATTTGGTGCTATTATGCGATGAAAACCTGATCGAACATATATATAAATTAAACCTATCAGGCCCCCGATGAATCTGGGAACATCCAGCAAGCAAACATCTCCATGATGTAAGCCCGGGTCCACCGATCTACCGTCTCAGCATCAGCATCTGCGTCCAGGGCTCCACTGTAAATTCGAACCAATTTAGTGAAAATTGCGAAAAATAATTAATTTTAAAAAATAGACATCAAATAATTAATTTTATAAAATAAATGTTACCTGAACCGCTCCCGCAAGTGTGATAAACTGATGTCATTCTTCGAGTAGACGTACCCCTTCTTGGTCGACCTCCGCTTCATCAACCCGTCTCCCAGCAGGTCGAGGACGAGCTGCGTGAAGTCTCCGTACTCCACACCTGTGACCGCCTCTCCGGCAATGGGCAGACCCCAGAGACAACTCACGTCTTGGAGAGACACTGTAATCTCTCCGATGGGCAAGTGGAAGGTGTGGGTCTCCGGTCGCCACCTCTCGACCAATGCAGATATAAGAGCGACATCTGCATTTAAGTCACTGAGCTGTGACACATGCCACAGACCCAGCCTCTGCAACGCGGCTGCAAATCGAGGGTCGTAGAGGATATTCATCTGGTTGTTCCTTGTCGACGTCAGAGTATGAGTCTGTATTTAATTTCAAAATAAACACAAATACAATTTATTATTTTATTCAAATGAAAATGTATATTATTTGCAAGTGGTATAGAGATGTAAACTTACATATGAGTTTCTGATCTTGTGCTCCTTGTAAGGGAACCAGCAAACGGGACTGATATACTCTGACGTCAAATGCGGAAAGACAGTCCGAGCTAACACTACATCCAACTCCACATCATCATGAGGCAGACTGGTGTGCTTAGTGCCGCTGGATGACGCCATACTACAATTTGGTGCATTTCTAATCAAATTTGGTCTTAAGTACCTCAAATAGGGTACTTTAATAATTTACTAAAATAATTTGGCATAAAATACAACATAATATAGCTAAAAACAATTCTACTCTGTTTGGACACCATTCTAAATATTTAATACAATTCTACTCTGTTTGAACATCATTCTAATTATTTAATACAATTCTACTCTGTTTTGACACCATTCTAAATATTTAATACAATTCTACTATGTTTGAATTTATTTTGAACACCATTCTAATTATTTATTACAATTCTACTCTATTTGGACACCATTCTAATTATTTATTACAATTCTACTCTATTTGGATCTATTTTGGACACCATTCTAATTATTTGGACCTATCTACTCTACAAATAAATAAATAAAAAAGTAAAAAAAAAAAACTTACTTTTTTACTGTGCCGGAGTGCGCAGAGCGTGGAGTGCGGAGCAAAATGAGCTCTCCGCACCCTTATACGGTGAAAAGAGAGCTCCGTGAACCCAGTTGGCGCACCAAGTTTGTGCGCCAACCCAGTCCGCGCACGAGCTAATTTGGTGCGCGAACTGGGTTAGCGGGGGTGGTAGGATTGGATAAAGGGTCAGACGGGTGGTAACGAATTAATTCGGATTTTATGGCGTGGTAACAATAAAAAATTCGCCAGTAATGACTAGCCTCAAGTTCACTAATAAAAGAAAATCTGAAAAGCCTCTGGTCTCAGTAATTCATTAATAAGCTCCTCACATTCTCTTCTGCATAGCATAAGCAGATTTGCCAATAAAAGGAGTTCGCAAATTAAAATTTACCAGCTGTTTTTGGGATAATCTTATAAAGAGGTTATTATGTTGTTAATTAGATATTACAATGGCATATATTTTTTATGAGTAAGCTAGCGTGTGCTATGCTCAGCAAAAGAGTTTGGTGATCAGCATCTTCAAAATCTATTGAATTGGTTTCAAACGACGAATCCAAACCGTTGAAACCGATCTAATTCACGAGTGATGTGTATACATGCAAAATTTTGTAATTCAAAAAGAAGGGAAAAAAGAGAAAGATAGAACAGATCTATAGTGTCAATAAAGCCAGGCACTGAATCATAACAATTGGCAGAAGTTCAATTGAATCATTCGAAGCAGCAGTTTAAAATAAGATTCTTTACTCGTTCTATTTACAATTAGCTGCAGCCGCAATTTTTTTTTTCTTAAAAAATATAGAACTTTTTTAGATTTTCGAAAATCTCTATTGCGTTATAAAATTTAGGAGATAAGTGTTGAAAATACATCAGAAATATAGAATAGTAGATGCATCAATGGAGTAGTTAGCAGCCCCTGTGTGAACTTTCCAGCTTTACCCAATTCTCCTTTTCCACTGTATTCCAATTCGTTTCGATACAATATAGCAACAGCTATTTGTTTTTCTTAGCAAATTTGTAATGCCTCTAATGCATCTTAGGAAATATATATACTTGTAATCTGTAGATTGTACTATGAGAAATACATCAATAAAGCAATTAATTCATTCAATTTGATAAATTTTTAATATCCTTGGATTTTTCAGAGTAATTTGTAAAGATGTTAATTAGAGCAAGAAAAAAAGAAAAAAAGCATATCTTTTGTATAGCAGTTTGTTCTACATAAATTATTTTTTCATACAACCAATTCATTTGTCAGAATGAAATCTGAAATTTTGCTTCAAGAACACTAGAACTACCATTTAATTCTTCCACAATTCATAGCAAAACAGAATTCTGTTCCTAAATCAAAGAAAAACCATCTGAACGAAAATGATTTAACTTCTCATGTCATACATATGTCAGACATTGAAATATCAAAATGAAACAACACATAAGTATGCTACATATCTCAAGCACCATAGGCCGATTACAAAACAAAATATTACCAAAATAGGAAAGTACTGGATTGGGAGATTTGAAAACTTGAAATGATGGGTTCGACCATTATCTCAACATCTGGAGAAGCCTTTTCAATAGCAGAGAGTTCATTTTTTATTTTCTCTGCTATATTTGGTATAGACTTGAGATTTTCAGCATAAAATATGTTCATATTCTTGAGATTTGCAGCATTTCGTAAAAGAAATTTTGGGAAGCCAAAACAATCCTCCGACAAATAGTCCAAATAAAATGCGGCAGTTGTCAATTGTTTCTCCCAAAAATAAAATTCGGCGGGCAATTGTTTCTCCCAAAAAATCAACTCCAGAGCATTAGGACAATATTTGTATTCATGAGAAAACGTGTCAACCTAGAATCAGAATGAAAAGAAGAAATAATTAAAATTTCAAAAAAAGCTGACAATAATCAAGAAAAATCAAGGGGGATATTTACTATAGTAGACTAAACAAACAAGCAGTTGATAGTTTTTCATTCTGACTCTTATATTAGAATGATTTTGCACTTTTTGATCTTCTTTCTCTTTATTTAGTTATATCAACTTTTGGCTAAATCTTGATTATTCATGCCACACTATGCGAAACTAACTCACAGTAGATGTACTATCTTAGAGATGGCTTAATCAATTACTGGTACGTAGATAGTAATACTTGTGAAACTGTACTTACACCAATTACAATGTCCATCAAATAAGGAGAGCTGTTGAGTAGACAGGATATGAACATATCGAAAGTATTGTAATTCAAGGGCAAAGAAAGGGATAATTTCTTCAGCTCGACCAAGTAGCAGTTTGGAGATAGATTTATTGGAAAGGCCATCCCATCTTTTGACAAAATCTAGCATAAAAGCGCTACAGATATTCTCTTAGAATAGAGTCATAAAACCAAAAGTTTACTTATTGGAACTAGTTGGCATTTTCACTTTTGAAGATATCAGCAAGACATAGATTGCATTAGAATCTAATTGTTAGCTAGTGTTTAATTATCAGGCTGAGTAGTGATGATGTACCCATACGTCAGAGTCAAGTTTGCCGGTTTCAAGTCTTTCTGAATTAGTCCTTACTAAGAATAACTTTAAATTGTTAATATATAACTTGGTTATGGCTGTGGATTAAGCTGAAGTACTTAATGAAGCAGTATACTACTTGACAATAACAGTTCATTGTATCATAAATTATTTTTTTTACTAAACCTGTACTAAAATAATTATCCTTTTTGGGATTTCTTTTTGTCAGGTCAATTCCTGCGTTCAGCAGGTTTTGCAAATTATTTCAATCCGCTATCGTGTGCTGTGATAATTAAAAAAATACATGCATAACTGACTTGGAACTTAATTAGAAAAATACCATGCGGTAGTCACTGGAGAAGTTAAGACGAAGATCCTTAAGACGGCGAAGCCCGTTTAGAATATCCATAAGATTGGTCCCCTCAGATTAAATTGCCATAGAGACCAGTTGTGGCAAACTTTTAAGCACTACTCCAACCGGCCATCCTAAACGGATCACCAACTCTGACAAATTCGGTGCACAAATGACAATGTTCTGTTAGGACCGACGAAAACTATCGCTGATCACCGCAAGATCATCTGTGTTGAATATAAAACTGAATAGCGGAAGCGTACTTTAATCTATGACTGTCTTATGCGAGAGAGCGCCACTGATTCAGTTCTTCCAGAATAGCAAGACCCTTTAGAGAACTCCTTTAGTTCTGCCTTCTCCAAAGTCTCTCACACTCTCATCTAATGGGATAATGAGATATGAATTCATGATTGCCTTGTATTCTGGGGGACCAAATCTTTATATATACAACCTAAGGAACTCCTTGGCTGTCCTATTATGGTAATTATTCAATTCAGCCCATAATTAAATTGAATATTACCTCTTAAGTTCTACACATTAAAGGCCCACACCCTATATGACACATTATTGCTCAATAAATCATAAACCACAAATGATCACTTTTAATTGAGCATAAAATTGACAGTATATAATA
This sequence comes from Carex littledalei, assembly GCA_011114355.1. Taxonomy (NCBI): domain Eukaryota; kingdom Viridiplantae; phylum Streptophyta; class Magnoliopsida; order Poales; family Cyperaceae; genus Carex; species Carex littledalei. Next base: position 19,623,649 of record CM022079.1, read on the forward strand.
CATAATTATTTTATACATTAGTCCAAGATTGAATTAATGATCCAACATGTTCTTGACCTTGTGACAATAAATAATGGACAACTTTTCCATTGCCTTGCACCATGAAATCATCCTTTGGAGGTCGTCATCAGCCACTGCAACACTCGAAAGCACCAATGATTTGACCGCCCGAAGGCCGGTCAATTTCGAGGGCACCACCAGCCTACAGGAGCCGATCTCCAGCTTTACAATCGTGTTGCAAAAAAACACTGGTGAGGATGTCTGGTAACCGGTGTTGTAGATTGACAGCTCCTCCACACCAGCAACACAGACAACATCGAGAAGCGGGTCAAGATCATCAGCATCTAGTCCGTGCATATCAACTTCTATGTCAAACTTCTTAAAGGCAGTTTTGCGCGAATTGAGGACAGAGATTAATGAGTCGACCAATTTGATTATGTTGTGCGGCTCATCGAATGGATCGGGCTCGGTATCCCTGGGGTTGAAGAAAGAGGAGTCATCGATTTTAAGGGAGGGGAGTGTGGGGAAGAGTGGGGCCCACCGCTTGGAGACAGCGGTGGTGACAGCCGCATCACGGATTTCGAGCTCGGAGAGGATGGTGTGGAGGATTTCGTCAGGAAGACGGCTGATAAAGTCTAGGTCTTGTTGCTCTTCTTCTTGATCGGTTGCCACAGTTTGTTTCTTCGCTGGTTGATTTTGATGTGGTTCAGAAGCCATCTCTCTCTCTCTCAGATGAATTCCGTATTTTTACGATCCTGCCATCCTGGATTCTCGCCTAGGATGATTAGGTTAGGTTTCCCCCCAAAAGAACAAAAGAGTAAATTGGTCATAGCAGAATGAAAGAATGGATCAAATACAACTGTGATTTTGGTTTGTTTAATCTTCTAATTTTTAATATTGCCTTTATTTATATTGTGGAGGACAGGCGAAGAAATAGGTAACAAGGCCTTGTTTTACCGAGGAAATGCCTCTCCAAAGCCTCTGAGCTGTGTATAATTAAACTGCATATGCAATCACCGACTTATGTTTGAACATTTTTTTAATTGTCAAGGTTTAGGGCATTGGTCGGCTTAGTACCCTTTTGAGTTCCATACCTGTGAAGGATGGGCAAGGGAGGTCAGTGTGAGGATGTGTCACACCCCGAGACAACCCGCCACGTACTTACACGTAAGACGTGTGCACATCACATACATTATCAATAATAAATACTCATGCAATATTTTAAAGTCAAACAAAGTCTTTAAAACCATAGATAGTTTAAGTACATAACATACATTCAACATGAGATCAAGACAAACATGGCAAACAAACCGATAATTACCATGTTAGTCAATGTATCCACTTTCAAAGAGAGAATTAAAGTTTAACTAAAAGAAAATAAAAAGATACTTGAGCCGTCTGCTCGTTGACTTCCTGATCCGCATCCCTCCTATTCGTGCTCCTCGTCGGCTTCATCATTTCCTGGAACCCACATAAAAGTGGAACGGGTGAGAGATCGAACAGTCTCTCAGTACGGGATTTAGTTCCAGTCCCGGAGTTTGTCAAATTGACTTATTAACACAAACATGATATTATATACTCACATGAACGCTAACTAATGCATTTTTAAATCACACACGCACACACACACTTCTGTAATTATCTTTCAAGTTTTCCGTTAAATCATTTATTTGCCAATCCAATGGGAAATCCATCCAACATTGGAAGACCGCCAACTCGCTGGGAAATCCAACCAACAACGAGAGACTTTCTCACTAGACGGGGAATCCACCCTACGCTAGATCTTGACCCGTGACGGGAAATCCAACCAACGCCACGTTAACGAGGGGTCTAGTTGAAGCCAGACCCAATGTATACATTCCAACGTATATTCAACACACGTTGGACCCTTTCCTTTAACTTATCCGTTACCTTTCACGTTCATTTTATTTAACACTACACAAAGTCATGCTCAACACATCCTACTTACAAGTCTCATGATCGATATGAATAATCCTATTGTATTTCTAAACAAGCCAAAGGGATCGTTCGATTCAACATGCACAATTCCAAAAATAATAAATAACATTCACACAAAAATGGTAAGTAACAATTTGACAATGTCCAGGAAACCCGTACCTGTTGTCGTGGGGTAGTTCACTCCTGCCTCTACTTTACTTCTTACTTCAAAACTCGGACCTAGACCATGTAACACGGTTTCTAAATTAATATTTATACATATTTTTTATTTAAACAATTCTGTTGTTGAACGAACTTCTATTAAGTATAAAAACCCAAATATCATTTATAAGATTTAAACCGAATTATATTCCTAAATGATCAGACAAATATAATGGAAATCGTTTTACACTAGAAGCAGGATTTAATTATTGATAGGTTTTTAGAATATACTTATTTGTAATAAAAGTAACTCTAGGGTTATCGGTGGATAGATCCCTAGGGTTATCGGTGAAAATTTACCATTTAATTAAAATAACATAATTAGAATCACTATTGATCTGAGACTATAGTACAGGCCAATTTAATTTGAGACGTTTGAAAATATCTACATACAGAAAGATACAATGGTTTTGTTAATATATAGTACGATGTATATGATTTCATATACTGGAGACTTATAAACAGAATAAATTAGTTTCAAGTCTGCAAGGTTGTAAGGGAATTTCAAAATATTAATATTAACTATTAAGATAGGTACATCGAAATATTTATTTAATGACGAGAGCAGACGAACAAGAATTTATATATAAAATAAATATGATTAAACTAGTATGATACTTTGATCGGATATATATGTATATATATATTAGGAAAGTTAGTAATATTCTAGAATTATATATGTATCAGTAAATAAAATCAACAAGATAAATATTAATGATCCCAAAGTATTTTCCATATCAATATATACCGAATAAAATTCCAGAATTTAATATAATTATTTTATAATTAACATATATCCAATTATATGATCTCAAATAAATACCAAACTTGATAAAGTAAAGTATTCAGATTTGAAATATAATTACAAAAATTCTTAATAATAAATAAATTTCAGATTATAGTATAACTAAAGACTGCTTACTAATAACATTAAATTTCAGATTATAATATGACTAAAGAAATTCTTACCAATAATCTAAGTTTTCATATTTTAATTAAAAGAAATACTTATTCTATACAATTCAAGAACGAGTAATCATCTTCTAATCATTTCAACTTGTGCAACAAAATAATAGAAATTTTAAAGTACCTTAATGAAGGGTTTTCAAGACAGAGGAGAACTTTTGGGGTAGTCCTTCGGTGGTTGTGAAGAAAAGATGAGAGAGAGATAGATGTGTGAGGGAACAAAATATGGATTAAGCAGTTTGTAACCAAAACAGAAGGAGATGGAGAATGAATAGATAGAGGGGATTGGTGTTTTAAATAGATGGGACAGTTCTGATGAGAGGGTTTACGAAATTTGAATTTAGTAGGGGAGCGGGATTAACAGGAGGGGGGCGTGAATCCGGATTGAACTGAAGGCGGTTACCAGTGGTTATAGCTATACAATTTCTGGTTAGTTATTTTGAGGAAAATAATATATGAAATGTTGTAATTTAATTGGGCTGAATCGGGCTCTGTTAATATGTAAATCAATTTCATTTATATCATGGCTACTAATTAAGTAAATTAAAACTGAAATTTAAATTGAATCGTTTCTCATGTCAATTCTCTCAATCTACGTAGCGCTACATCCTTATATATGTACGTAACGTATACGAATATCACTCAAAGTATATTCAAGATTCCTAGTTTGTATTCTTATTAAATTAAACTATTTAAATACGAAAAGAAGAAAGGTTGCGAAAGGAATTTTCATTGTACCTAATTAATATAGTATTTTCCGTACGTGGTGTTACATCCTTCCCCCCTTAAGAATCATGTTCAGTCCTCTGAACAGAATTGTCATCTGACGCCTCAAACAAGTTCGGATATTTTGTGCGTATGGTGTCTTCTAATTCCCACGTAGCTTCTCTGGTTGAGTGGCGTCCCCATTGAACTAACACTTGTCGAACAGTTTTGCTCCGAAGTTTAAGCTCTTTTGTGTCTAGAATTTTCATGGGTAATTCTTCGTACACCAAGGTCTCATCTAGGCCTAGGTTGGAGTGATCGATGACATGGGATGGGTCTCGAATGTATCGTCGAAGTTGCGAGACGTGGAAGACTGGATGTACTTTTTCCAGATTGGGGGGTAGTGCTAGCTCATAGGCAAGTGGCCCTATGCGCCTTAATATCTCGAAAGGTCCCACGTATCTAGGACTCAGTTTTCCCGTGACTCCGAAACGCCGTACTCCTCTTCGTGGAGACACTTTTAACCACACGTGATCTCCTGCCTCAAATTCTAGGGGTCGCCTCCGGATGTCCGCGTACTTTTTTTGTCGGTCGCGAGCGGTATCTAGTCTGTTTAAAATAAGTTGAGTCCTGTCAGCACAGTCCTTGATTAGCTCAGGTCCGGTTGGAATATGGTCTCCATTTGATCCCCACCATAGCGGAGTTCTCCAACGATGTCCACATAGTGCCTCAGAAGGAGCCATGCCGATGCTAGCGTGGTAACTGTTATTATATGAGAACTCGGCTAACGCCAAATGATCTGCCCACGATCCTCCAAAACTCAGTGCGCATGCCCTGAGCATGTCTTCCAAAGTCTGTATGGTTCGTTCGGACTGGCCGTCTGTTTGGGGATGGTGTGCGGTGCTAAGGTTTAGTTTGGTTCCCATGGCTTCTTGAAAGCTCTTCCAAAAATGGGATGTGAAACGTGAATCTCGGTCGGATATAATAGTCTCGGGGCACCCATGGTACTTGAATTGGTATTGCATGAAGAGTTCTGCCAATTCTCGCCCTGACGTCTCGGTTGTTAGGGGTATAAAGTGAGCAATCTTGGTTAGCGTGTCGACTATAACCCAGATTGAGTCATATCTCTTGCGGGTACGAGGTAACCCTGTGATGAAATCCATGGTGATGATCTGAAATTTCTCCTGAGCCCTCGAATTTGGATACAACAATCCTGCTGTCTTCTTCCGCTCAGCTTTCACTTGCTGGCAGATAATGCACTTTGCTACATACTCGCTAACTTCTTTCTTCATATTTGGCCACCAGAACTGGGTACGTAAATCCTTGTACATTTTCACTTCACCAGGATGGATTGAATATCCAGACTCATGTGCTTCCATTAGAATCTCCTGTTTCAGTTCTTGGCAGCCCGGCACACACACACGCTCACCAAAATATAGCAGTCCTCCGCTGTCTTCCCTGAATCGCGACCCAGAGATGGTTCGGCTAGTCTCTCGGTACTTTTGATGTAGAGAGTCTCCTTGGCTAGCATCACGAATTCGGTTCCTCAAGTCTGGTTGTACGACAATGGCTGCCAGGGTCAAGACTTCATTGGGTTTAGTTTTGGATGCTACTTTTTGGTTAAGTTCTGATGACATACACACCCCTAGGTTCATCAGTCTCATCTCCTTGATCAATTCCTTCTCTTGTGTTATATCCTCAGCCAAATTTGTTACTCTCTTCCTACTGAGAGCATCTGCAACTACGTTTGCCCTTCCGGCCAGATACTGCACCTCTAGGTCATAGTCCTTCATCAGCTCCAGCCATCTTCTTTGCCTCAAGTTCAACTCTTTTTGGGTGAAAACATACTTTAAACTCTGATGATCAGTGAAAATTCGACACCTTGCCCCTTATAGATAATGTCGCCATGTCTTAAGTGCAAAGATTACTGCTGCTAGTTCTAAATCATGAGTAGGGTAGTTTTCTTTGTGTTTCTTCAACTGTCGAGACCCATATGCTATTACTTGGTCATTCTGCATAAGAACACATCCTAACCCACTCCTTGAGGCATCGGTATACACAATATAATCCTGGTCTGGTACAGGTAATGTTAGTATTGGCGCACTAGTCAGATGGTGCTTGAGTGATTGGAAACTCTCTTCTTGGATTTTTGTCCACTTAAAAGGTACCCCATTGTGGAGGAGTTGGGTCATTGGTCGCGCTGTCTTGGAATATCCCGGAACAAAACGTCGGTAGTAACCTGCTAACCCTAGGAAACTCCGTATGTCGGACACGTTCTTTGGTTGTTCCCATTCTACTATAGCCTTGATCTTATCCGGATCCACTTGTATGCCTTCACCTGACACTACATGACCCAGAAACTTGACTTGCTTCATCCAGAATTCGCATTTAGAGAACTTGGCGTCAATTGATGCTCCCTTAACCTATGTAGGACTGCTCGTAAATGGTAAACATGTTCTTCTTCATTCTTTGAGTATATAAGGATATCATCGATGAACACAATTACACATGAATCAAGTAAGTCCCTAAACACCCTGTTCATTAGGTCCATGAAAGCTGCTGGGGCGTTAGTCAACCCGAAAGGCATCACTGTGAATTCGTAATGTCCGTAACGGGTGCGAAAAGCCGATTTCTCCACGTCTTCTGCTTTAATTCTCAACTGATGATACCCCGATCTAAAATCTATCTTGGAAAATACCGCCGCACCTTGTAGTTGGTCAAATAGATCATCAATGCGAGGAAGGGGGTATTTGTTCTTGATTGTCACCTTGTTCAACTCTCTATAATCAACACATAACCTCATACTCCCGTCTTTCTTTCTCACAAACAAAACTGGTGCTCCCCAAGGTGAGGTACTGGGTTGTATGAATCCCAGCCCTAATAATTCTTCGAGCTGTGACTTTAATTCCTTGAGTTCCGCTGGTGCCATACGGTAAGGAGCCTTTGAGATAGGGTGCGTTCCTGGTTGGAGATCGATGCGGAATTTGATTTCTCGGTCAGGGGGTACTCCTGGCAACTCTTGAGGGAATACATCGGCGTATTCGGAGACAATTGGCACTGTGGTAATCTCTGTTGTATCCGCGTGGTGTTGCATTACCATTATTAAGTACGTGGAACAGTCTCTATCAGCCTTCTTGCGCATGTAGTTGATATGGTAGGGCATCGGTCTCCTCGTTTTTGAAGTTGAATGGTACAATTAGGGAGTTCAGATCTCTTGATTATCATCTGTCTTTTAGGGCAATTGATAGTGGCGTTGTGTTTCATCAATCATTCCAAACCCAACACAAGGTCATAGAGACCTGTTTCCGAGATAATAGGGTTTAGAGGAAACTCCCTCCCCGCGATTTTCAAAGTCAACCCCACACAACGTAGTTCTAGGGTCGTGTATTGCATAATAGGCGTCTGAATTTGTAACATCTTACCGGTGGTTTGAGTAGGTATGTCGTACTTGTTTACCCACTCCTTAGATAGTACGGAGTGACTACACCCGGTGTCTATGAGTACGTAAACAGGATATCCAGATAATTCTAGCATACCTGCCATGAGTTCTGTTGCCACCTCTTCATCTCTGGGCGCATCCTCTACTTGCTCGACCGTATTTGCACAATCACATGTACATTGATGCGCATGCACTCCTACTCGGCTGCTACCCCGGTTCCCGCTCCTGTTGTTGTTGTAGCCACCTGATCCTCCTACGAAGTTTGTTTTGCCTGTAGCGTTAGTAGCTGGAGGGGACGGTTTAGTGTAGCCTCTGTTGAAGCCTTCGTTTTGGTTTGCCCTTCCTGATGTGGCTCGTGTCGGACATTCTCTGGAGAAATGTCCTGATTTAAGGCACCAATGGCACAACTTGTTAATGGTGCTACACTGTGATGTAGCGTGGTCCTCGCCGCAATGATTACACTTTGCTCCATTATTGATTGGATAATTGTTGCGCGGTTGGTTGGTTCTAGGGTTTTCCTCTACCCTAGCTCGTACGTTCCTGGTTCCCATACTCTGGCTAATGCGAGCTTCATAGGACTCTGCTGTGGAAGCCCTAAACATCAAATCTGCCAACCTTTCTATCCCTGGTATGTCAATAAGCTGAGCAAGACGAGGGTTTAGCCCACCTAGGTATTGTTGCCTCAAGCGGAATTCATCCTGAATGATATCAGGCGCGTATCTCATCAGGTTTTCAAATTTGGAGTTGTACTCTGTCACCAGCCCACTTCCTTGTTTCAGGCTCGTAAACTTTTGGCGTAGTAGTTCTCGAGACCTTACATCCATATACCTTCCTTCAAATATCCTCTCAAACTCTGTCCAATTTATAGGATCCGTGGTCCGGCGCTTTGCCTCCTGCCACCAGAAACGTGCGTGTCCCTCTAATAGTTGTGTAGCTAACTCCACCCTATTCTCTTCTGGAGCCCGAATGATCTGGAACTTGTCCTTGATATTAGCTATCCAATTTTCAGCTGTGGAGAAATCACCGGTTCCGTCGAATGTCGGGGGACGAAGAGAATTGAATGAGCGATAAAGCTCAAAGAACGGTTCTACTTCCCGAGGTCTTCTCTGTTCTGTCTCCATTGCCACCCGAGCTACTCTTTCGAGACCTTGTAGGAGGGTCTGTAGTTGGTTGACAGCCCCTTGGGCATTGGTCACACCCCATATTTTTACCATCCAGAGCGTGATTATAACATCATCATTTCACGTTTCCTTATCCCTTCAACCTACGTCGCCAATAGAAAGAAAACAAAAATAACAAAACGGAGTCAGCTACAAAGCTCAGTAACCGGTTATTTAACGACGCGCTTATCTATAATTGGCTTAATTTAACAACCATTCAAACAGGCCGGATTAATCCATACAAATACACATAAAATTATGCATGCATATTTAACCGTCAATAGCACGTCGGTCTAGGTTATCCATAAAACAAATGAAATCATATTCACATAGTTGGAATCTCATCACATAGGTGATTCTCAACTTTCACAACACACAATTCCTTAAACCGCCAATCCAATGGGAAATCCATCCAACATTGGAAGGCCGCCAACCCACTGGGAAATCCATCCAACAGTGGGAGGCTACAATCACATATTCAATTCCAACCTCAGACCCGCTATCCCGTTAAATATGCCTTCATAATCCAATATGCAAAACCAATATCCAAAACAACCATACAAATTGAAAACACAGATTATAGAGAAGTCCGATTACCTGATATCGAGCAGAACTTCAAATCCGATTGTAACAACAACTCAAAATCACTGCGATGTAGTCGGAATTCGGATTCAACTTATCAGAGAGAAGAGAAGTGTCTCGGATATAGAACACGGAGAGAAGAGATCGATGTCTATAAATTCTGATATTTTAATCTATATATATAATCGAAATGGTGCATTAATAGAAGAGGTGCATTTATCGGTAGTTCAAATGACAAATAGAAAAACTGATCCGATATCATGGATTTAATATAATATTAAATAGAAATTGTTATCAGATAAAAACTGTTCCGAAACCGTCTGGCGCCTCTTCAATTTTTTTCTGAACGGTTATACTAGGAAATTTGTTGAAATGCTTTAATTATATATTAGAATTTTCATATATGTATTTACTTTATAAAATATTACAAAAATAAATTTTAAATGTTCTAATTCGGTAATTATATCACTATTATATTTTTACGAAATGTTACATTCTTCCCTTCTTCAAAAAGAATTTTGTCCTCAAAATTCAAACGAATGATACTCAAATCGAACATGACAAAATTGACAATAATCAAATCGAATTTATCAGATACAAATTAATCGGAGGAGCGGATAATAAACTTAACCAAATCATTTTACAGGTAAATCGAGTTATTCAAATTAATGATTATATAAAATCAAATCAGATAAATAAATAGAATAATAAGCAAATGATATGACTAATCATATACCTTTTATAAGATAGATTTTTGGTATGAAATTCGAAATTGATAGAATCACCTATCAGACGACAATCATAACTTTAATTAATTTTTTTTTTTCTATAATGTCAAATTTCAACTTGGAATCCACAGATCAATTTAGATTTAATCAAAATAGTTAAGACGCTTAATCAAATTAATTACAAACAAATCATATTTCAAATAGGACATTGATAACAAACAAAACAAGGACCCAAATACAGTATGAGGAACGAATGCTCTGATACCAACTTTAGTTGTCACACCCCGAGACAACCCGCCACGAACTTACACGTAAGGCGTGTGCACATCACATACATTATCAATAATAAATACTCATGCAATCATTTTAAAGTCAAACAAAGTCTTTTAAAACCATAGATAGTTTAAGTACATAACGTATATTCAACATGAGATCAAGACAAACATGGCAAACAAACCGATAATTACCATGTTAGTCAATGTATCCACTTTCAAAGAGAGAATTAAAGTTTAACTAAAAGAAAATAAAAAGATACTTGAGCCGTCTGCTCGTTGACTTCCTGATCTGCATCCCTCCTATTCGTGCTCCTCGTCGGCTTCATCATTTTCTGGAACCCACATAAAAGTGGAACGGGTGAGAGATCGAACAGTCTCTCAGTACGGGATTTAGTTCCAGTCCCGGAGTTTGTCAAATTGACTTATTAACACAAACATGATATTATATACTCACATGAAATCTAACTAATGCATTTTTAAATCACACACGCACACACACACTTCTGTAGTTATCTTTCAAGTTTTCCGTTAAATCATTTATTTGCCAATCCAATGGGAAATCCAACCAACATTGGAAGACCGCCAACTCGCTGGGAAATCCAACCAACAACGAGAGACTTTCTCACTAGACGGGGAATCCACCCTACGCTAGATATTGGCTGTCGCACTAGACGGGGAATCCACCCTACGCTAGATCTTGACCCGTGACGGGAAATCCAACCAATGCCACGTTATCGAGGGGTCTAGTCGAACCCAGACCCAATGTATACATTCCAACGTATGTTCAACACACGTTGGACCCTTTCCTTTAACTTATCCGTTACCTTTCACGTTCATTTTATTTAACACTACACAAAGTCATGCTCAACACATCCTACTTACAAGTCTCATGATCGATATGAATAATCCTATTGTATTTCTAAACAAGCCAAAGGGATCGTTCGATTCAACATGCACAATTCCAAAAATAATAAATAACATTCACACAAAAATGGTAAGTAACAATTTGACAATGTCCAGGAAACCCGTACCTGTTGTCGTGGGGTAGTTCACTCCTGCCTCTACTTTACTTCTTACTTCAAAACTCGGACCTAGACCATGTAACACGGTTTCTAAATTAATATTTATACATATTTTTTATTTAAACAATTCTGTTGTTGAACGAACTTCTATTAAGTATAAAAACCCAAATATCATTTATAAGATTTAAACCGAATTATATTCCTAAATGATCAGACAAATATAATGGAAATCGTTTTACACTAGAAGCAGGATTTAATTATTGATAGGTTTTTAGAATATACTTATTTGTAATAAAAGTAACTCTAGGGTTATCGGTGGATAGATCCCTAGGGTTATCGGTGAAAATTTACCATTTAATTAAAATAACATAATTAGAATCACTATTGATCTGAGACTATAGTACAGGCCAATTTAATTTGAGACGTTTGAAAATATCTACATACAGAAAGATACAATGGTTTTGTTAATATATAGTACGATGTATATGATTTCATATACTGGAGACTTATAAACAGAATAAATTAGTTTCAAGTCTGCAAGGTTGTAAGGGAATTTCAAAATATTAATATTAACTATTAAGATAGGTACATCGAAATATTTATTTAATGACGAGAACAGACGAACAAGAATTTATATATAAAATAAATATGATTAAACTAGTATGATACTTTGATCGGATATATATGTATATATATATTAGGAAAGTTAGTAATATTCTAGAATTATATATGTATCAGTAAATAAAATCAACAAGATAAATATTAATGATCCCAAAGTATTTTCCATATCAATATATACCGAATAAAATTCCAGAATTTAATATAATTATTTTATAATTAACATATATCCAATTATATGATCTCAAATAAATACCAAACTTGATAAAGTAAAGTATTCAGATTTGAAATATAATTACAAAAATTCTTAATAATAAATAAATTTCAGATTATAGTATAACTAAAGACTGCTTACTAATAACATTAAATTTCAGATTATAATATGACTAAAGAAATTCTTACCAATAATCTAAGTTTTCATATTTTAATTAAAAGAAATACTTATTCTATACAATTCAAGAACGAGTAATCATCTTCTAATCATTTCAACTTGTGCAACAAAATAATAGAAATTTTAAAGTACCTTAATGAAGGGTTTTCAAGACAGAGGAGAACTTTTGGGGTAGTCCTTCGGTGGTTGTGAAGAAAAGATGAGAGAGAGATAGATGTGTGAGGGAACAAAATATGGATTAAGCGGTTTGTAACCAAAACAGAAGGAGATGGGGAATGAATAGATAGAGGGGATTGGTGTTTTTAAATAGATGGGACGGTTCTGATGAGAGGGTTTACGAAATTTGAATTTAGTAGGGGAGCGGGATTAACAGGAGGGGGGCGTGAATCCGGATTGAACTGAAGGCGGTTACCAGTGGTTATAGCTATACAATTTCTGGTTAGTTATTTTGAGGAAAATAATATATGGACTGTTGTAATTTAATTGGGCTGAATCGGGCTCTGTTGATATGTAAATCAATTTCATTTATATCATGGCTACTAATTAAGTAAATTAAAACTGAAATTTAAATTGAATCGTTTCTCATGTTAATTCTCTCAATCTACGTAGCGCTACATCCTTATATATGTACGTAACGTATACAAATATCACTCAAAGTATATTCAAGATTCCTAGTTTGTATTCTTATTAAATTAAGCTATTTAAATACGAAAAGAAGAAAGGTTGCGAAAGGAATTTTCATTGTACCTTAATTAATATAGTATTTTCCGTACGTGGTATTACAGGATGGGAGGAGAGACTGAGGTGCTGAGAGCTACAGAGGAGAGCACGAGAATCGGACAAGAGCGGGTCGGAGGAGGGGTGTTATGAACTTAATGGAAATAAAAGAAGAATTTTTGGATTGAATAAGAAGAACTGAGATTGAATACAGAAAAGGGAAATTTTGGGTTAAAATTGCATAGTAAGTGGATATAAGTTCAAGTTCTATTACAACGATAGTGTCTGAAAGCAAAAGATAGCCTTTTATAGGCTGCCCTACGAAAATACAAATTTGCTCAATTTAAAGGTGAAAACTGTAAAAGATACATCTATTGGAGAGCTCTCCATTTGATCCCTTCCAACAGTCCTGACACATGCTCACTTCTCCTCCCTTGCCTCGAGTTACAACTTCTCTTGTTCTTTCTCTAATGCCTTCTCCATTTCTCCATAACAGTAGAGGATACTACGATACTGCACATGGTCCCCAACTGAGCAATTAACAGCACTCACGCAGGAAGAGTTGATTCTGTGAGTGTGGACCCCTTTTTCCAGCCTCACATCTCCTTTCACTGCTATTTCCTCCATTACAGGCCCAAACTCATTTAATTCAATTGAGTTTTGCCTCAGCCCATTAACAAGCCCATCCCAGCCTATTCCTCTACTTCACTCTCTTGCCATTCCCTTAACTTTAACATTCGCACCCATCTCTTCTTTTGAGTTACCACTACTCAGAACTGTCAAGGCTGACACTCCTCCCTCCTTCACCAGCGACTTGTCCTCAAGAAGAAATTTTGGAAACTGAATTTTAACAGTTTCATAGTCTTCCCAAGTGGCCTCTTCGTCTTCTAGATTAGACCACTTAATCAAAATTTGTGGAATTCCCACATTGCCCCTCTTAATTAGTCTTCTGTCTAGTATAGCTAGAGGTTCAAATCTAACCTTAGCTTCAGGCCCTATCACTAGTAATTTAGGGATGCTTTCCACCCCTTTACTCAAACTCTTCTTCAATTGTGAAACATGAAATACTGGGTGGATCTGAGAGCCGACTGGTAAATGCAATTCATACGCCACAGTCCCTATCTTTTGCATAATCTCAAACGGTCCATAGAATTTGGGTCTGAGTTTCTGCATCTTTTGAGAATTATGAACTGAGAGTTGTCTGTATGGCTGCAACTTCAAATAAACCCAATCTCCAACATTGAACTTCCTTTCAGTTCTCCTTTTATCAGCTTGCCTTTTCATTCTCTCCTGAGCTTTTCTTAACTGTTCCTTCAAACATCTCATGGCCCGATCTCTATTTTGGAGTTCTAAATTAACCGAGGCATTAACACTCTTTGGTGAAGAACCCAATGGCATATGTGGGAGAGGATATCCATAAAGAGCTTCAAAGGGAGAAGTTTTGATAGCCGTATGAAAGTTGGTATTGTACCAATATTCTGCTAGAGTTTCCCCAAGTTCTAGGGTTCTGATAAACCATACATCTCAGGTACATTTCAAGACACTGGTTTACTCTCTCAGTTTGACCATCTGTTTGAGGGTGGTAGGCTGTGCTAAACTTGAGTTTAATTCCCAAACTACTCATCAATTCTTTCCAAAAATTACTGGTAAAGGTGGGGTCTCTATCAGTAATTATTGCTTTCGGCAGTCCATGCAATTTATGCACAGTGTCTAGGAATAATAGGGCTACTGTGGAGGCTTTAAAGGGATAGTTTAAGGGTATGAAATGTGCATACTTAGTGAATTTATCGACAACCACCAAAATCACATCCTTTCCTTCACTTTTAGGTAACCCCATAATGAAATCCATGGTGATTAATTCCCATACTCCCTCAGGAACTGGTATGGGTTGTAGCAGACCTGGGGTTGCTATGTGTTCTCCTTTATTCAATTGGCATGTATTACACCTCATCACAAAATCAATAACATCATTTTTCATACCTGGCCAATAGAAGATGCTCTTAATCCTTTGGTATGAACCAAGGATTCCTGAATGTCCGCCAACACTTGAATCATGCACTACTTGAATCATCTTTTTCCTCCAATCTTGATGGGTTCCTACATATAACTTCTCCTTTACCCTAATGATACCCTCATGCACTGAGACCTTAGTATCTTTCTTTTCGCCTGCCAAATTTTGCTGCAACAGCTCTTGAGCCCATTGATCACCTTCATAGCTGCACTTTAGGTCTTCAATCCACTGAGGAATGATTTCAGTTACAACCATTTCTAATTCACCTTCTGCATTCTCTTCCCTCCTTGAAAGTACATCAGCAGTCAAATTTGATGCCCCCTTCTTATATTGCACCACATAGTCTAGCCCTAAAAGCTTACACAACCCTTTGTGCTGTAGAGTATGTGTTAGCCTTTGTTCAAGTAGATGTTTTAAACTCATGTGATCAGTTTTTATAATAAAGGAACCCCCTTGGAAATAGTGTCTCCATTTTTGGACAGCTGTCAGAAGAGCTAGAAATTCCTTCTCATAGGTTGATAAACCTTGATTTTTAACCCCCAAGGCTTTACTCAGAAATGCAATAGGTCTTTTACCTTGCATAAGCACAGCTCCTATTCCTTTGTCACTTGCATCTGTTTCCAGAACAAAAGGCTGTGAAAAGTTGGGCATTGCTAACACGGGCGGAACACATTGCTAACTTCAGTTTCTGAAATGCTTCCTCAGCTTCATCACTCCAATTAAAGGCCCCTTTCTTCAGTTGGTTGGTGAGAGGCCTAGAAATCAAGCCATAACCTCGGATGAACTTCCTGTAGTAGCCGGTTAAGCCCAGGAAGCCCCTCAATTGTCTGACATTTTTAGGTAAGGGCCAGCTTTGCATAGCTTCTATCTTTTGTGGGTCTGTTGCCACTCCTTCTTTGGTGATGACGTGACCCAAGTATTCTACCCTTTCTGCCCCAAAAGAACACTTGTTTCTCTTGGCAAACAGTTGATTTTCTCTCAGCACCTGCAAAACCATCTGAACATGTCTTTTGTGTTCATTTAGGTCAGAACTGTATATTCAAATGTCATCAAAGAAAACCAACACAAACTTTCTCAGATAGGGCTTGAATATGTGGTTCATGACAGCCTGAAAAGTGGCAGGTGCATTGGTTAAACCAAAAGGCATCACAACATATTCGTAGTGCCCTTGATGAGTTCTAAAAGCTATTTTTTCTATGTCCCTCTCATCCATCCTGATTTGGTGGTACCCGACCTTAAATCAATCTTTGAAAAGTATTGAGAACCATTCAATTCATCTAAGAGGTCATCTATTATCGGTATTGGGTACTTATTCTTCACAGTTTGGGCATTCAATTGTCTGTAATCCACACAAAGCCTCCAACTTCCATCTTTTTTCTTCACAAGCAATGCTGGAGAGGCATATGGGCTAGTGGAAGGTTGGATAATTGAGGCCTTAAGTAACTCTTGAATGATCTTTTCAATCTCAGCCTTTTGAAAGAAGAAGTACCTATATGGTCTGAGGTTAATGGGCTTTGCATCAGGATTGAGGGTAATTCTATGATCAAAGGCTCTCTTTGGTGGAAGGGTGGTAGGGTTTTCAAACACATCATTATAACTGTCTAGCACTTCTTGAACTCCTTCTGGTATTGGGATATCCTCAACCTCTTCTCCTACTGCTAACATGATGTGTGCTACAATCAACTCACTACCCATCTTCTCCTCCTTACCCCATTCAATTGCTTGACACATCTTAACAACAGCTTGTTCTTCCTGCACCTGCAATCTGACTTCTTTACCAGCATTACTGAATTCCATCCATCTATTAGACCAATCAACCTTCATGGGACCAAATTGTCCCAGCCAATCCAAGCCCAGGATCATGTCATAACCTGTGATGCTTAACAACCTTAACTCTCCTTCAAACTGATGACCTTGTATCTCAAAATTCAACTTAGCACATTTTGAATCAGTAACCATCTTCTCCCCATTAGCCACCATAACAATCATTGGTACTGTTTTCACAATTTGACATTGAATGTCTTGTAGTACCCCTGGGTCTACAAAACTGTGGGTACTACCACTGTCCAGCAAGGCAAATACTGGTCTTTCCCTAATATACCCTTTGAATTTCATAGTTTTGAGATTAGGATTGCTTGAAGTAGCATGTAAGCTCACCATAGCCTCTTCAGTACCTTCTACTTGGCCACCTCCCTCTTCTTCCATTTCTCCTTTTCTTCTTCATTAAATGCATCCTCTTCCCTACCTGTTACATTATGAATCTTTAATTAAATTAAAAATGTGTAAAAGGGCCTATTTGTGAAGTTATATTTTTAAATTTTGCAATATTATAAAAGTGGAGGGACCTATGTGCAAAAGTACCATTTATTAATATAAACCCTTCTCTCTCTCTCTTCTTAATCACCATTAACACATTCCATTTTCGTGAAACCCTTGCTCTTGGCCGAACCTAAGAGAGAAAGAGAGATAGAGTGAAATCGAGGTGAAATCGGGTCGGGATTTGCGGGAAAACGGAGATTCGAACTAATTAGAAGATCGTGATCGATTCTATAGCTCCAATTTGGTATGATTTTTCCTTACTTGAAATCTCTTAAAAACCCTAAATTGTTCGAATTGTTATATTTTGTTGAGAATTCGTTTTTAAGTTCGATTGGTTCGATATAACTCGGTATTCGTTTTGATTTGGATCGATTCGATCGATTTTGTGAGAAATTGGAAAAGGGGTGAAATTAGGGTTTGGTAAAAATGTTGGAATTTGGGGAGATGATTAAATTTTCAGGTGTTATACACCATTTGGGATCTAAATTGATCGAGTTATAGTCGTTCGAACATCTCGATTCGTGATATTTGAGTAAATCATCGTTTGAGTTAAATTTGGAGTTAGGGTTTTGTATCAATTTTGTACAAATTTCATACCAATTGAATTCATGATTTAAATGGTGTCGATTCTCGATAACTTGGTTGTAATACACCTTCTGAACCGAGAACAAGTAACAAAGGTTAGCCGTATCGAAACCCGATCGAAACGAGCCAAGTAAACATGAAAAATACCAAGTTCCTGTGTATAGGTTGCGGACCGAAAGAGATCCATTGCGGACCGAAATGGAATTGGCAGAAAAACCAAGTCTCTGGAAAGTTTGGTTGCGGGCCGCAATGAAACCATTGCGGGCCGCAATGACTTGGCAGAAAATCACAACTCTCTGGAAAAACAGTCTGCGGGCCGCAATAAGTCTATTCCGGGCCGCAATAACTACCCAGAAATTCTGTAAACATGTACTGAAATCGGCTATACAAAATTCTACATTCCGAATTTGGGTTTGTTTCCTTCATGAAAGTTGTAGATCTTTTCGTTCTGATTCCGTCAAGCTTTGATTCACCCAAATCGGAATCCGTATGACCAAGATATGGCCAAAATACGAACACTAGATCGTGTTTAACCTAATTTAAAATGATTTGACCTACGGGATACCAATCGGTTGTTTTAATCGAATCTAAACGGTTAATTAGGTGGTAGACCTACGAGGCATCGGATCTCGGGATCGTTCGAGACGCCTGATCTTTAGACAAGCGTGCTGTATACTCAGGTGCGGGGTTTCTGGACTTGTTTGATAGTTTATATTCAGAATTAAACTGTGTTTCGATTGACATGTTGAATTATTGGTTGAATTGCATTATCGGATTGTGTTGCATATGCATTGCATTGCCCTAATTAATTGGAACTCGGATTGTTTATCTGATTGATCTGCATACTGGTATGGTATTCTTTGTGTATTGATCTGAATGATCTAATTTGGAATTAAAAGTCACCGTGATTTATATCACCATCGGTTGGTGGATATGGCATTACCGTCCCCCACCGTGGCGACGACACCCAGGGGGTGTGTTCGGATTTGTCAAAGTCTTTGCAAGGACTTTGACGACCCAGTATTCTAAAGCTTTAGTTTGTCTGGCCCTCAGCAGTTCCCAGTACCGGTTGGGATGAGGGGTAAGTGACTCTGTACTACGAATTGGAATATATGTGACTTGTGTATCGGATGGCATTACCCAGGGGGTGAATGCGTTTGAATGGTCGATTGGTTTTAAATGTATCGGAGGCATTACCCAGGGGGTGAATGCGGTTGGACTGTCATTTGGTTTTATATGAATTTTTCCGGATATGAAATGGAACCAGACTTGTAATTAAACGGTTAAGCCTGTACTACCAGATATTCTGAGTTCGAGTTAAACCAGATATTGTGTGATTGAATTTCGGATTGGCAATTCCTGAGTTGGATTTCATTTGGCTTATTGATGTCGGTTTTTGCGTTCATGTTTATATATATTATTATGAACTAATATGAGCTTTATTTGTGTTTATTTTTGAATATAATCTGTGATTGCAAGTCCAGGAGCGAAACGTGGCAAATTTATCGCACTGAGAATTTATTTCTCACCCCCTCTTTGGGTTATCTTTTCAGGCTCCGGTTCAGCAGATCCGAGAGAGGCACGAGGTCAGTAGGCCTAGTCATTCCGCTGCGTAGTTGTCTGGTATGCTGACATGAGAGATTATGTATACAGTTAGGTTTTGTGGATGTATATATATATAGTCTCTATGTCATTTTTGTGGTACGTATCCATCGAGATACGGGTTTGTATGACATTACCTGACTAGCCGGGAGTTATGTTATTTATGTTGGTTGTTTGTTTATGTTTTCCTTTACTTTTATATCGTAATTGCCTTGTAGGCATACGGGAAACCGTATGTCTACGGCAGGAGAGCACCTGTCGCGCCTCGTTGGGCTGCGGGGTGTGACAGGTCCTCCCTTCGGTGGTATCAGAGCATGGTTTAGAACCTGAACCAGACTTGTTTGGATACGTGAGTGGTATGCGTATTAATTGGGGCCGGCACGACTATACGAATGTCGTATGATAATTAAGGAATGTAGAATATATAAACTAACTTTGTTTATTCAGAAAATGGAAACACGCCGAGGTAGAGGCAGAGCTCGTAGGAATCCGGAACCTAGTCCGGAACCAATTGGTGAGCCAGTTGGGGCTCAAGCTGGGGCTGGTCCAGCTGGTGCTGGAGTTGCTGGAGGAGCTGGTAGGGACCGGGACTTAGATGACCGGTTGATTGCGGCCTATGAAAGAGGTCGTCAAGCACAAATGCGGGATGTCGCACCAGTGGCTCAAGGTGGGGCACCCGAAGAGTTCAGAAGGTTATATGATGCATTCATGCGTTTGAATCCGCCGCGTTATGATGGAACCGGCGGGTATGCGGCAGCGGAGGAATGGTTGGCTCAGATAAATGCGAAACTGAATTTATGTCGTGCTCCCGATGACAATAAGGTGGAGTTGGTTGAGCAACAGTTGGAGAGTGATGCTCGATTTTGGTGGGACGGGGCCCGACGTAACTTTGAAGGGGAGGAAGCGAGGATTCCTTGGGAATGGTTCGAGCAACAGTTCAATAGGCGGTTCATGAGCAATATGCAGCGAGAAGCTTTGCGTAGAAAATTTCTGGAGTTGAGGCAAGATGGACAGCCGGTGGTGGAGTATAATAGTGAGTTCTTGGCATTATCTCGTTATGCAACGGATGTGAGGAATGAGGTGGAAAGGTACCATAGACAATACTTGGACGGGTTGGATGGCAACATCTCTATGATCGTGGATACTCCGATGGCGAGGGAATTACAAACAATGATGGATCATGCCGAGCAAGTTGAGATGCATGGTAAGCGGAGAAGGACGCAAGTGAATGAAAGAAATGTGAAACAGCGGGAGGATCCGAGTAGACAAGTATCGAAGTCGATGGGAGGATCATCGTATACTA
Organism: Carex littledalei; assembly: GCA_011114355.1. Lineage (NCBI taxonomy): Eukaryota > Viridiplantae > Streptophyta > Magnoliopsida > Poales > Cyperaceae > Carex > Carex littledalei. Next base: position 19,644,232 of record CM022079.1, read on the forward strand.
GACCCCCTCGGTCGAACATGGCACCGAGACCTCCATTCAGACAGACCTCTATGCCGGGTTCTAGACCGGCGATGCCTTCGCAATGGTGCCGATCATGCAACCAAGCACACGATGAGATTGAGTGTAGGCGCAAGGCGAGTGCTTGTTTCATATGTGGTAGCACGGGACATTGGGCGAGGGAGTGCCCGAACTCGCTTATAAGGATGCAAGGCGCTAGTGGCACAGGAGGGTCAGCTAGCGTTGGGCGTGGCGCGCCGACGGGGCGCGGACGTGGCACATTTCAAGCTAGCGGGGCTAACGCTAGCAGGGCTAGCAGCTTGGGCAGTACCGGCAGGGCGGCGGCGCATGCACTTAACATCGCTGGAACTTCGCGCAACGCTGCAACTGAGCAGGGAGGCGGCCAGACTGACGTCATGACAGGTTTACTCTCTATATCTGATCATGAGGCTTATTGTTTGATTGATACGGGGTGTAGTCATTCGGTGGTGTCGAGGGTATTTGTGGAAAAGTGTAGTTGGCCAATTGAAACGAGTCACCAAATTTTAAACGTTCAAACCCCATTTGGATCAACTGATCAAGAAATTACTATATGCCGAAACCGTAATATTAAAGTAGATGGAAGGGAATTCGAAGCTGATTTGTTGGTTATGGATATTGTGGGGTATGATGTCTTGTTGGGAATGGATTGGTTGACGAGGCACGCGGCAACTATCGATTGTCCGCATCGACGGATTCATTTTGCGAATTCAAGAGGTATGTCATGTACTTTGAAATGTAGAGAACTTGGGGTACTAACACCGTGTGTTTCTGCTGTAGAAGTGAGAAATTTATTAGAAACAGGATGTACAGCTTATCTAGTGGCCGTGGTGTATGCGGCTACGGCAGTTCCGGAGATCAGCACTATACCGGTAGTTTCAGAATTTGTCGATGTATTTCCGGAAGAGATTGTGGGGTTGCCACCTGAGCGAGAAGTGGAGTTCGGTATCGAACTAGTACCGGGCACAACACCGATTTCAAAGGCACCGTATCGTATGGCACCGGCAGAACTGAAAGAACTAAAGGCGCAGTTGGAAGATATGTTGGAGAGTGGGTTTATCAGACCTAGCACATCGCCGTGGGGTGCGCCAGTGTTGTTTGTCAAGAAGAAAGATGGAACGTTGCGGTTGTGCATTGACTACCGCGAGCTGAATAAGGTAACCGTGAAAAATAAGTATCCGTTACCTCGGATTGATGATCTGTTTGATCAGTTGCAGGGATCTTCGGTATATTCAAAGATTGATCTGAGAACAGGGTACCACCAGTTGAGGATTCGGCCTAGCGACGTGGACAAGACAGCATTCCGTACAAGGTACGGGCACTATGAATACCTGGTTATGCCATTTGGGCTGACGAACGCACCGGCAGCGTTCATGGATATGATGCAAAGGGTGTTTCACGATCTATTGGATTCGACGGTTGTGGTTTTCATTGATGATATCTTGGTGTATTCGCGCTCTCGAGAAGAACATGAGGTACATCTTAGAATTGTTTTACAAAGATTGCGCGAACATCAGCTATTCGCAAAGTTCTCGAAATGTGAATTTTGGTTGGATAAGGTTACCTTTCTCGGGCATATTGTTTCGGGAAAAGGATTAGCGGTGGATCCTGAAAAGATTCGGGCTGTTACCGAATGGCAGAGGCCGAAGACAGTTACGGAGATTCGTAGCTTTTTGGGGTTAGCCGGGTACTACAGGAGGTTTGTACTCGGGTTTTCGCGGTTGGCTGCACCACTTACAAAATTGCTGCATAAAGGTGTGAAGTTCGATTGGGGTACCGCGCAAGATAAGAGCTTTGAGGAATTAAAGAGTCGGCTAGTATCCGCGCCGATCCTTGCTATGCCGACAGCTGACAAAGAGTATACGGTGTATACCGATGCATCGCGATCAGGGTTGGGTTGCGTATTGATGCAAGATGACCACGTAATTGCCTATGCATCTCGGCAATTGCGACCACACGAGCAAAACTATCCGACGCATGACTTGGAGTTAGCGGCGGTGATATTTGCGTTGAAGATTTGGCGGCATTATTTGTATGGCGTGAGATGCCGTATATTTACCGATCATCAGAGTTTGAAATATATCTTCACGCAAAAGGAATTGAACTTGAGGCAAAGAAGGTGGTTGGAGTTGATGAAAGACTACGACTTGGATATCCAGTATCACGCGGGAAAGGCAAACAGTGTAGCAGATGCGTTAAGCAGAAAGAGTCAGGTAAACCTGGCGTCGGTGATTACAAGTGAGAAGCATCTTCTTGAGGAAATGCGTAGGTTGGAAATTCATGTTGGCGCATCACGCGAATTAGCATTGGAAGTGGCATCAAAATGTGGTACAAGTGAGGTGGGGACTAGCGCAACTGAGATTGCGTCGGTTGTGCTAGCATCGGTTGAGATCCGATCGGAATTACACGAGCAGATTCGTGCAGCGCAACAGGATGATCCAAAATGTCAGAAATTTAAATTGCACTACGAGTCAAATGCAGATTCCCCATTTAAAGTTCAAGGTGATGGAATTTTGAGGTTTCATGAGCGCATTTGTGTACCGAATAAATCTGAGTTGAAAGATGTGGTTCTATCGGAGTCGCACGACTCGGGTTATGCTATTCATCCGGGGGAAGTGAAAATGTATCAAGATTTGAAGAAGTATTTTTGGTGGCCGAAAATGAAGCGAGACGTGCAAAGGTACGTTGAGAAATGTCAAATATGTCAGCAGGTTAAAGCAGATCGACGGAGGAAAGCGGGGTTGTTGAGACCGCTAGAAATACCTACGAGAAAATTTGAGTCGATCACAATGGATTTTGTATCCGGGTTTCCGAGGACAGTTAATAGATACAACACGGTTTGGGTGATTGTGGACCGGCTGACGAAGATAGCTCATTTCATTCCGCTACGGATTGAGACGTCGGGGCAAGAGTTAGCGGAATTATTCTTGAAGTATCAGTTCAAGTACCACGGTTGTTCACGCCATATTATTTCAGACCGAGATCCTCGGTTTACTTCTCATTTCTGGGGGAGCTTTCAAGAGGCAATGGGTACCAAGCTGAGATTCAGTACCGCGCATCATCCGCAGACGGACGGTCAGTCCGAGCGCACTATTCAGACATTGGAAGACATGTTACGCTCTTGTGCGCTAAGTTTAAAAGGTTCGTGGGTTGATCACTTGTATCTGGTGGAGTTTGCTTATAACAATAGTTATCACTCGAGCATTGGTATGTCACCGCAAGAGGCGCTGACGGGGCAGCAGTGTAGTACTCCGTTGTGGTGGGGACCGGCGGGTACATATCCGCCTACAGGACCGCAAATGTTAGAAGAAATTGCTGAGAAAACGAAAATGGTTCTGAGTCGACTCAAGTCAGCTCAAGAAAGGCAAAGGAAATACGCGGATATTCATCGTAGACCGTTGGAATTCCAAGAAAGTGATCACGTATGGCTTCGTGTTTCGCCTGTCAGAGGCGTACACAGATTTGGTGTTTCGGGGAAGCTAAGTCCTCGGTATATTGGGCCGTTTCAGATTTTGCGACGAGTTGGGCCGGTAGCATACGAGCTTGCACTACCACCAGCGTTGGACCGGGTTCATCCGGTGTTTCATGTATCCCAGTTGCGTAGATATGTGCGAGATCCGTCGCATTGCATTGACCATTCGGATTTACACGTGCAAGATGATCTGACTTATCAAGAGGAACCAATGCGGATATTGGATCGAAAGGAACAACGGCTACGAAGCAAGGTGATCCGACTTGTGTTGGTAAAATGGGGACGACATTCCGATAAGGAAGCGACGTGGGAGCTCGAGGAGAGCATCCGAGAAAAGTATCTGGAGTTGTTCGACAAATAAGGTACGAAATCAAGTTCAGCGGACTGAACTTCATTTTAAGGGGGGGAGAATTGTTACATTATGAATCTTTAATTAAAATAAAAATATATAAAAATGGCTTAATTGTAAAGATTTTATAAATAAAAATATGCAAAAAGGGCCTATTTGTGAAGATTTTTAAGTTATGCGATATTATAAACTTGGAGGGACCTATGTGCAAAAATACCATATATTAAGTTAAAACCCTTCTCTCTCTCTCTTCTTAATCACCATTAACACATTCCATTTTCGTGAAACCCTTGCTCTTGGCCGAACCTAAGAGAGAAAGAGAGATAGAGTGAAATCGAGGTGAAATCGGGTCGGGATTTGCGGGAAAACGGAGATTCGAACTAATTAGAAGATCGTGATCGATTCTATAGCTCCAATTTGGTATGATTTTTCCTTACTTGAAATCTCTTAAAAACCCTAAATTGTTCGAATTGTTATATTTTGTTGAGAATTCGTTTTTAAGTTCGATTGGTTCGATATAACTCGGTATTCGTTTTGATTTGGATCGATTCGATCGATTTTGTGAGAAATTGGAAAAGGGGTGAAATTAGGGTTTGGTAAAAATGTTGGAATTTGGGGAGATGATTAAATTTTCAGGTGTTATACACCATTTGGGATCTAAATTGATCGAGTTATAGTCGTTCGAACATCTCGATTCGTGATATTTGAGTAAATCATCGTTTGAGTTAAATTTGGAGTTAGGGTTTTGTATCAATTTTGTACAAATTTCATACCAATTGAATTCATGATTTAAATGGTGTCGATTCTCGATAACTTGGTTGTAATACACCTTCTGAACCGAGAACAAGTAACAAAGGTTAGCCGTATCGAAACCCGATCGAAACGAGCCAAGTAAACATGAAAAATACCAAGTTCCTGTGTATAGGTTGCGGACCGAAAGAGATCCATTGCGGACCGAAATGGAATTGGCAGAAAAACCAAGTCTCTGGAAAGTTTGGTTGCGGGCCGCAATGAAACCATTGCGGGCCGCAATGACTTGGCAGAAAATCACAACTCTCTGGAAAAACAGTCTGCGGGCCGCAATAAGTCTATTCCGGGCCGCAATAACTACCCAGAAATTCTGTAAACATGTACTGAAATCGGCTATACAAAATTCTACATTCCGAATTTGGGTTTGTTTCCTTCATGAAAGTTGTAGATCTTTTCGTTCTGATTCCGTCAAGCTTTGATTCACCCAAATCGGAATCCGTATGACCAAGATATGGCCAAAATACGAACACTAGATCGTGTTTAACCTAATTTAAAATGATTTGACCTACGGGATACCAATCGGTTGTTTTAATCGAATCTAAACGGTTAATTAGGTGGTAGACCTACGAGGCATCGGATCTCGGGATCGTTCGAGACGCCTGATCTTTAGACAAGCGTGCTGTATACTCAGGTGCGGGGTTTCTGGACTTGTTTGATAGTTTATATTCAGAATTAAACTGTGTTTCGATTGACATGTTGAATTATTGGTTGAATTGCATTATCGGATTGTGTTGCATATGCATTGCATTGCCCTAATTAATTGGAACTCGGATTGTTTATCTGATTGATCTGCATACTGGTATGGTATTCTTTGTGTATTGATCTGAATGATCTAATTTGGAATTAAAAGTCACCGTGATTTATATCACCATCGGTTGGTGGATATGGCATTACCGTCCCCCACCGTGGCGACGACACCCAGGGGGTGTGTTCGGATTTGTCAAAGTCTGTGCACGGACTTTGACGACCCAGTATTCTAAAGCTTTAGTTTGTCTGGCCCTCAGCAGTTCCCAGTACCGGTTGGGATGAGGGGTAAGTGACTCTGTACTACGAATTGGAATATATGTGACTTGTGTATCGGATGGCATTACCCAGGGGGTGAATGCGTTTGAATGGTCGATTTGGTTTTAAATGTATCGGAGGCATTACCCAGGGGGTGAATGCGGTTGGACTGTCATTTGGTTTTATATGAATTTTTCCGGATATGAAATGGAACCAGACTTGTAATTAAACGGTTAAGCCTGTTCTACCAGATATTCTGAGTTCGAGTTAAACCAGATATTGTGTGATTGAATTTCGGATTGGCAATTCCTGAGTTGGATTTCATTTGGCTTATTGATGTCGGTTTTTGCGTTCATGTTTATATATATTATTATGAACTAATCTGAGTTTTATTTGTGTTTATTTTTGAATATAATCTGTGATTGCAAGTCCAGGAGCGAAACGTGGCAAATTTATCGCACTGAGAATTTATTTCTCACCCCCTCTTTGGGTTATCTTTTCAGGCTCCGGTTCAGCAGATCCGAGAGAGGCACGAGGTCAGTAGGCCTAGTCATTCCGCTGCGTAGTTGTCTGGTATGCTGACATGAGAGATTATGTATACAGTTAGGTTTTGTGGATGTATATATATATAGTCTCTATGTCATTTTTGTGGTACGTATCCATCGAGATACGGGTTTGTATGACATTACCTGACTAGCCGGGAGTTATGTTATTTATGTTGGTTGTTTGTTTATGTTTTCCTTTACTTTTATATCGTAATTGCCTTGTAGGCATACGGGAAACCGTATGTCTACGGCAGGAGAGCACCTGTCGCGCCTCGTTGGGCTGCGGGGTGTGACACTACCCATAAGCATGTGAACCTTAATCTTACACTGATGCCCTGGATAATATTTCTTTGCACATTTAAAGCACAACCATAATGCCCTCCTTTGCTTAACTAATGCGTTTCTGGTATTGGGTGGGTTAGGTATGGTTGCTGGATTGGTCCCTTTGCCCTTCTCAATTGGTGTCTTGACTCCAACATTACTAGCTCCCCCATACTGCCTATTAGGAGCTCTCATCCTCTTCAGTTGGGTTTCACTGGCTAACTCCATTTGTAAAGCCAGGTCATAAGTTTCAGATAGGGTTAAGGGATTGAATGCTATTACAAAATGTTTTATATCCTCCTTTAAACCACTGATAAACCCTTCTACATACACAGATTCAGGAAAATGTCTATCCTCCATTAGCAAGTGTGATTTAGTTCTTTCAAACTGATCCATGTAATCCTCTACTGTACCAACTTGATGGACTCTCTTGAACTCCTCAATAGCACTTCTAGCAGTTTTCTTCTTAAATCTTTTCTTAACCAATTCAGTGAGTTCATGCCAGGTTGGTATATCATTCTCCAGCACATATCCCCCATACCATTCATCAGCCCTTCCTTGAAAATGTAGAGTTGCAAATTGGGATTTTAGTCCTTCTGGTACTTGGTGTATTTCAAAGAAATACCTACATTTTCTTATCCATTCAATGGGATTTTCTCCATCAAATTTGGGGAATTCAAACCTGGGCATTTGTAACTGGATTTCTCTTCTATTCATTTCAAAATCATCACCATTTCTATCAAACATATTTACCCTATTTCCCCTTTTATTCTGGTTCACAGCAGTCAGTACCAGATTTTCGGGTGTATCGCCTTCGTCATTCCTTGGGTTTCCAATAAATGTCCCATACCTTTCTTCAAATCGCTGCACTATATCTTCCAGGTCTTGGTGTACAGCACTGGTAAGTTGTTCCTTTACTGATTTGAGTTGGTTAATGATTGTGCTTACTATCAGGTCTTACATCTCAGCTTCTTTCCTTAAACGTCTTTCTGCTTCTTCATCACTCCTTTGAATCTCACTCTGCAGCAGTGTGAACTGATTTCGTAATTCCTCCATGGCTGAATCGCCTATTGTTGACCCTTTGGATCTGGGCATGGTTGTCAGTCACCCTAGAAGTTGAGATGAGGATACCACAAGAACTTCTCTCGCAACTCTACTCAAATCAATCCCCAGATTTGATCGGTGCTCTGATACCAATTTGTTATGAACTTAATGGAAATAAAAGAATAATTTTTGGATTGAATAAGAAGAACTGAGATTGAATACAGAAAAAGGGAAATTTTGGGTTAAAATTGCATAGTAAGTGGATATAAGTTCAAGTTCTATTACAACGATAGTGTCTGAAAGCAAAAGATAGCCTTTTATAGGCTGCCCTACGAAAATACAAATTTGCTCAATTTAAAGGTGAAAATTGTAAAAGATACATCTATTGGAGAGCTCTCCATTTGATCCCTTCCAACAGTCCTGACACATGCTCACTTCTCCTCCCTTGCCTCGAGTTACAGCTTCTCTTGTTCTTTCTCTAATGCCTTCTCTATTTCTCCATAACAGTAGAGGATACTACGATACTGCACATGGTCCCCAACTGAGCAATTAACAACACTCACGCAGGAAGAGTTGATTCTGTGAGTGTGGACCCCTTTTTCCAGCCTCACATCTCCTTTCACTGCTATTTCCTCCATTACGGGCCCAAACTCATTTAATTCAATTGAGTTTTGCCTCAGCCCATTAACAAGCCCATCCCAGCCTATTCCTCTACTTCCCTCTCTTGCCATTCCCTTAACTTTAACATTCGCACCCATCTCTTCTTTTGAGTTACCACTACTCAGAACTGTCAAGGCTGACAAGGGGCCCGACTACAGAGAGGAGAGCGGGTTGCGTAGGGATCAGCTGCAGAGATAGCGGCTGGAGATGCTCGGGTGCAAGGGAGGAGGGATCGACACAAAGGGGGTGGTGGAGGAGAGGGCAGGGTCGGGGGAGAGGGATTGTTGGTGTGAAGCAGTGTTGTTAAATGGGGTTGCTTATGCAGTCGAAAACTCCGAAATTTGTATTGTTGCCACCCCAAAAATATCAATTTAAATCAATACCACCCCTCTGGGGTTTTTATCAATACTACCACTCTCGCTAATCCAGTTCACGCACCAAATAGGCCAGTGCGCGAACTGGGTTGGCGCACCAACCTCTTCTACCTATTAATTACCACCAAAGGTAACTGTGCTCATTTCAAAAGACGCAAGGCAACAGGCAGCAAGAGCATTCTCGCAAAGACCAAAGAGTAAGTTTTTTTCACTCTAGTCCTTTATATTTTTTAAATTATTTAATTATTTTTTAATTTTTTGTAAATTTATTAAATGTTAGGTTTGTTCCGTAATTCAGGTAACTATGATTGGAATTGCTTGTTATTTTGGTGGTGAAGTATTACAAGGGCCCAATGGTGCTTATTACAGTATCCAACCCCAGAAAATGTTCAATATCTGCCCAGATTTAGATTTCAGAGGTATAACTAGGGAAGTGTACCAGGAACTTGGTATTGACCCGAATTATTATGAACTAGTAATTTCCGCAAGGATCAATATTGGCCAAGGCAACCAAACATGGTTCCAACAGCTCCCTGTACTAGACGATAACAGTTGGGAGTTGTATACCAAATGACATTGAATTTGACAACACATTTCAAGTTCCTAGAGTTATATGTGGTTGCCAACCCCAGACAGAACTCTAGACAGAACCGTAGACAGAACCCTAGTCGGGGCATGGATCATTCAGTGACGGGTCCTACTCGGGCCCTAAATTTAGCGGGTACTAGTCAATCCCCATCCGTGGGGGTTGGTTCTAGTCGGGGCTGATCTCGAGTTCCATCCTCTAGCTCTAGCCAGGACCGATCTGAAACCCCAGAACCACGTTATTATACTGACAATATAGACGAAGATCTCGAAGAATGGGAGGCAGAGGAAAATTGGGATGCTAGTGACGACAGTAGGCAGATAGTAGATCACAGTGACGAGGAAGACACATGTCCCGTGCTGGGTATGCGAAAGTGGTCGATATCGGGTCGTAGAGAGAGACACCCGTTTCCAGCTTTTCATGACACTTCGGGGTTTCAAGAGGCTGACATTTTTTTTGCGGGTTCAGAAGTTTGTTTTTGAACTTATATGAATTTTTTATTTCTTTGAAAATTTAATAATTTAAATTTTTTGAATTTTCAATTAGGCTGGAGAAGGAACAGAAATTTCTGTGGGGATGATGTACAACGACAAGGATCAAATGAAAGAAAAAATCCACCACAGGCACGTAAAGGCAAATATCGAGATCAAACAGACACACAACGACACAAGAAGGTTGAGGTTTAAGTGCTAGAGCGACAAGTGCAAGTGGGGGTTGGTTGCGAGGGCCACAGGCTTTGGTAATACTTGGGCCATCATGAAGAATGAGGTATATCACACATGCCACGCAGATGCATCCAGGTCAGATCATGCGCAGTTGACGTCCTCTATGATCGCCAACTGCATAAAACTGTCTTTGGAAAAAAAATGCTGATATTAGTATCAGAGCTATCAGTGATCTGGTTGCTGAAAGGTACGAGGGCATCGTCCCAAAAGAACGGGCAGTGTGCCCACCGGTACTGCTCTCAACACGTGTTTGAGAATTTTGGAAAACACACTCAGGATAAATTTGCTTCTAAATTCTTCAAGATGATGGTTAAAAAGAAGAAACGAAGAAGATTACAAGATGACATTAATGCAATCGGAAGGCGAAATCCTGATTGGTTGACATACTTGGATACATGTGGAAAGTATAATGAAAATGACGAGGAAGAACCAGCTAAGCCATGGAAGGTTTATCAAGCTATGGACGACGGGAGTCGTTGGGAAATAATGACCAGCAATGGTTCCGAATCGCTGAACAATGTCTTCAAAACTTCTCGCAGGTTTGTTATTCACAATTTCCATAGTTTACAATTAATGAAATATTTTAGGTTATCTTTATTTTAATTGTAAATTGTAATTCTCGTAGGTTACCGGTTGCTGCAATTATTGAGGAGACGTTTTACAAGTGTGTCACATGGTTCGTTCAAAGAAGAGAGAAGGCCGTGCAATGCCAACAAGAGGGTCAACTTTTCTCCACTCGTACGCACTTGAAGCTGAACAAGCACATCTAGAAGACTAACAAAATGAGCGCGGTTGCATTCAATAGATCCGGGGAATTCATGGTGACATCACATGGTGAGAAAATCTCATTTGACATAGAGGCAGGCAAATGGGTGTACACGTCCCAAGACTGTAGGTACAAGGTCGTTGTGAAGAACGACCATGAGGTGGAATGCTCTTGCCAAAAGCCTCAGCTCACCAGAATACCATGTGTTCATGTGATGTCAGTGTGTCGTATAAGGTACGAATGTGTGTTAAAATTTCATAATAATCTTGCATGATGAAACTTACAAATGTGTGAAAAATGTAGGAACTACGATCCAAATGTCTTCGTAAATTACTATTACAACATTCAAACGCTTATCGACACATGGAGTGGAGAATTCCACGTGTATGACAATCAAGGTGATTGGCCGCCACACGAAGGGGATATCTTAATACCGGAGCACCGGTTAGTGAAGTTGGGTCGGAGAAGACACAACCGGGTGAAAATGTGGATGGACATACTGGAAGAAAGGAGAAGGGGTCACGAGACCAACAAAGCTACCCTCGAAAGGAATGCGAGAAGGAGAAGGGATGCTAGGAACCGTACTCAATAATGTCATGGTTAGGGCTTTCTGTTTATGTATTAAGGTTAGGGTTTTCGGTTATGTATTATGGTTAGCTTTTGGTTTTGTATTAAGGTTAGGGCTTTCAATAATGTTTTATGTATTGTGTGTTATGTTTTAATGTATTATGACTGCGGAATATGCATTATTGTGTGTTTTGTGTTATGTTTTATGTAGGTGTGTTGTTATGTTTTAATGTATTATGTATTATGTATTGCGAGATATGAGATCTAAAATACGCAACATAAGAACTAATATCAAAATAATATCTAAATACGCAACATAAAACTAATATCGAAATAATGATCTAAAATACGCAACATAAAAATAATATCTGGTGCTGCCTTAATAGGCAGAAGAGGTTGGTGCGCCAACCCAGTCCACGCACCGTCCTATTTGGTGCGCGAACTGGGTTAGCGAGGGTGGTAGTATTGAAAAAAAGGCCAAACGGGTAGCATTCATTTAATTTGTTTTTTTTGGAGTGTCAACTAAAAAAATTTCGGTCGAAAACTGCATCAGGATCTTCATGTAATTTCATATATGCGTTTTTGCATATACAGTCACATTTTTTTTTTAAAAGGCCAAGGCCCGTTTTCATATTACTGAAAACCAAATAATTACATCATGAGTTCCAAAACAGTAGCCTTTGCAGTCACCAAGCAACAACACGAACTAGATGCAACTAAACAAACACAGAGCCAACATTTAGTTATAGCTAAAGACCAAAAGTAAACTAGATTAGCTAGTACTAAGCCACACATTAATGGGCTGGAGGTATATCTGACTATTAGCAAAAAGGTGGGATAATTCTTCAGCATTGCAGTTAAGTGGAGGGACCAGAGGAGTCTGGAGGCTGGTACACCACCACCTCCAGAGGCATGTAATGGGCCAGAAGAATGACATCTTCTATGACAGGCAGGCATTCTTCTACAGCATCCTTGAGCTTCTTTTTCATAGGTCCTGACCAATAGACAAGGAGAGACTTAATTAGAAAAATCAACTTTCTAGCAGAGGACAAAGGGGTACCATTAAAGCTCATTTCATTCCTGTGTTTCCATAAAGACCAGCAGACCGCACTAACAACTATGAGAAAACCATTTTTATGTACTGTATCAAGGGTATAGGTATATTCTATTATATCTTGCAAGTCAGACCAGGTATGCATAATGTCTTGGCTCTTCCCTAACCAAAACCAGATTTGTTGAGTATAAGAACAAGTAAGAAATAAATGGTCTATGGTTTCAGTCCCTTGGCAGAAAAGACAGTAACTATCCCCTAACCAACCTCTGGTAAGAAGATTATCTTTGGTTAAAAATTTTCCATGTTCTACTAACCACATAAACACTTTGATTTTTGGTGGAATTGGGAGATTCCACCACATCATAGCCCTAGTTGGTTGGATACCCCTAAAGTTAAGCAAATTATAAATTGAATGTGTAGAGAACTTCCCTGATGGGTGCCATCTCCATTATAGAGAATCTTGTTCCAGAGTGAAGGAAGTAATACTAAGTAAATATAAGAGTTCAGCCCAATCATTTTTATCTATTCCTACCAATGTAGTTCTGAATTTAACCAGTGTCCCTTGTGAATGAATCACATCAGAAAGTAGAATATTAGGAGTAAGACATTTTTGAAAAATACTAAAGTACTTAGTTGCTAAAGAACAGTCATTATACCATATATCTGTCCAGAATCTTACTTGAGTATGGATGCCTGGTTCATAAGATACACTTATATTTCCTATCTTATCTAGAGAGAGAAGGGTTTTCCAAAAGGGTGAGCTAGGCATGATGATTCCTCTACCATATTTGTATAATATTATAGTTTTCCAAGTACCAGTGTAACAGTTATTTTTGAGTTTCCACCACCACTTAAGAAGAAGTGAGTTTCTCTTCTAATTTGTGTTCACCCCACATTTTGGTGTATCCCCGCATGCAGTTGGATATAAGAAGTCCCTGTGTTACATCCCTTTTTGATTTTTTTTGAATTTCGTTCACTATGAAGTTTGGAGTTTCCCAGCAAACCGTTGCCTATGAGAATTCCCTGTTTTGCACCCCTTTTTCTTTTTTCTTCTAATTTTTGTTCACTCCGCATTTTAGTGTCTCTCCGCATACAGTCGCATATAAAAAGACCCCGTGTTACATTCCATTTTGATGTTTTTGAATTTCGTTCACTCTGAATTTTAGAGTTTCCAAGCAAACCGCCGCCAAGGAGAATTCCCTATTTGGCAGCCCTTTTCTTTTCTCTTCTAATTTTTGTTCACTCCGCATTTTGGTGTATCCTCGCATACAATCGCATATAAAAAGTCCCCGTGTTACATTCCCTTTTGAGTTTTTTGAATTTCGTTCACTCTGAATTTTGGAGTTTTCCGCCTATGAGAATTTCCTGTTTTGCAACCCTTTTTCTTTTCTCTTCTAATTTCTGTTCACTCCGCATTTTGGTGTATCCCCGCATGCAGTCGCGTATAAGAAGTCCCCGTGTGACATCCCTTTTTGATTTTTTTGAATTTCGTTCACTCTGAATTTTGGAGTTTCCCAGAAGACCGCCGCCTATGAGAATTCCCTGTTTTGCAGCCCTTTTTCTTTTCTCTTCTAATTTTTGTTCACTCCGCATTTTGGCGTATCCCCGTATACAGTTGCATATAAAAAGTCCCCGTGTTACATTCCATTTTGATTTTTTTGAATTTCGTTCACTCTGAATTTTGGAGTTTCCCAGAAGACCGCCGCCTATGAGAATTCCCTGTTTTGCAGCCCTTTTTCTTTTCTCTTCTAATTTTTGTTGACTCCGCATTTTGGTGTATCCCCGCATACAGTCGCATATAAAAAGTCCCCGTGTTACATTCCATTTTGATTTTTTTGAATTTCGTTCACTCTGAATTTTGGAGTTTCCCAGCAGACCGCCGCCAATGAGAATTCCCTGTTTTGCAGCCCTTTTTCTTTTCTCTTCTAATTTTTGTTCACTCCGCATTTTGGTGTATGCCCGCATGCAGTCGCATATAAGAAGTCCCTGTGTTACATCCCTTTTTGATTTTTTTGAATTTCGTTCACTATGAATTTTGGAGTTTTCCAGCAGACCGCCGCCTATGAGAATTCCCTGTTTTGCAGCCCTTTTTCTTTTCTCTTCCAATTTTTGTTCACTCCGCATTTAGGCGTATCCTCGTATACAGTCGCATATAAAAAGTCCCCGTGTTACATTCCATTTTGATTTTTTTTTAATTTCATTCACTCTGAATTTTGGAGTTTCCCAGAAGACCGCCGCCTATGAGAATTCTCTGTTTTGCAGCCTTTTTTCTTTTCTCTTCTAATTTTTGTTCACACCGCATTTTGGCGTATCCCCGCATACAGTCGCATATAAAAAGTCCCCATGTTACATTCCTTTTTTTTGAATTTCGTTCACTCTTAATTTTGGAGTTTCCCAGAAGACCGCCGCCTATGAGAATTCCCTGTTTTGCAGCCTTTTTCTTTTCTCTTCAAATTTTTGTTCACTCCGCATTTTGGTGTATCCTCGCGTACAATCGCATATAAAAAGTCCCGGTGTTACATTCCAATTTGATTTTTTTGAATTTCGTTCACTCTGAATTTTGGAGTTTCCCAGCAGACCGCCGCCAATGAGAATTCCCTGTTTGGCAGCCCTTTTTCTTTTCTCTTCTAATTTATGTTCACTCCACATTTTGGTGTATCCCCGCATATAGTCGCATATAAAAAGTCCCCATGTTACATTCCATTTTGATTTTTTTGAATTTCGTTCACTCTGAATTTTGGAGTTTTCCAGAAGACCTATGAGAATTCCCTGTTTTGCAGCCATTTTTCTTTTCTCTTCTATTTTTTGTTCACTCCGCATTTTGGTGTATCCCCGCATGCAATCGCGTATAAGAAGTCCCTGTGTTACATCCCTTTTTGAGTTTTTTGAATTTCGTTCACTGTGAATTTTGGAGTTTCCCAGTGATAGGTTTAATTTATATATATGTTGGGTCTGGTTTTTATCACATAATAGCACCAAATATCATGTATTTTAGTATAATATAGGATTAAATACCCCTAGAATCAAGTTAATGCATTTTTCTGTGTGAAATTCGCTGGAAAACAAGAAACAGAAGCAAAGTGGGGACGCACTGGCCAGAGTGTGGCTGCACTCGTCACTTAGAAGAAAATGCAAGCTCCAGAATAAATGTCTGAGCCGAATGCGGACGCACTAAAAGTTGGTGCGGACGCAGTTTCTACTTAGCCAGATTTTCCAGAAGAAATCCAGCAGCAGAGAAAATAAATGCGGACGCACTGACCCGCACCTGACCCGCACTCCGGACTTGGGAAAATTTGTGATTCTGAGCAAAGGAAGAACAAAAAAGTCCGAGAGGACTGCGGGCGCACTGGGAAGCTGTGCGGACGCACTCAGCACTCAGAGAGCAAATCAGAGCGCAAACCAATGCCTGTGCGGACACAGTGCGGACGCACTTGGGCCGCATTCAGCCTGAAAACTGCTATTTCGAGGATTTTCTATTTTCGGCGCATCAGACCACGACCCAAAGGTGGGGAATAGATGGTGGAAACGTGTGGAACACGTTGGGACAGATTTAGAATGATTCCCCACGTCCATATGCTCCAGATCTACTATATAAAGAGGGGAATTTCTTCTCCATGATGACCATTCTAAGAGAGAAATTCACGAGAAAGAGCATCAACCACAGGAGCAAATCAAGAAGAAAGAAGGCGAATTCTCACAGCAAACGCAAGGAAGACTAAGGTTTTTGATTAGAGAAGGGTGTATTCTATTTCTCTAGTTAGTTTCTCTTTGTCTTTACTTATTTTTGTACTTGAATTCATGATGAATACTTGCTTCTCCATGAGAGGCTAGTTTCTCTCTAGGGGTTTAGGTCATGTAGCATGAACTTGTTTAATTCTATTTTACTCGGATTTTAGTTTTTATGATGATTGTTTGATTTGATGTTAATTTCTGTGATTTATTCTTTATGAATTTCATTAGTACTTGAATTGTAGTTCACCTGGTTAGGTTTAGTGAATTGAAGTAGCTTGAAATCATGTTAATCGTGTCTTTCCGCTTTAGTTTATTAAATTTTAGCATTGGTCAAGGTAAGGAAAGTACTAATTGAAATCATAAATATATATCTTAGGATTTAGTTTATCTTAGGACCAATTTGATATCTAAACCGGAACTACAGGAATTAAGGTTAGGGTTTGGTGAAGGACTTAATCGTGAAGTCAAAACCTAATTAGGACACCTTAGAACAAATATCGATATATACTTTGGAGCATGTGACTTAAATATCCCTCTAGGTTAGTGACAGCCCTAGAATTCGAGGAACATTAATCCATCCACCCAAAGTATTTGTATTAATATTTGTTCCAAAGGCTAATCAATTATAGGTTAGAAACCTCGTCATAATCAAACATGAATTTAAACAAACCGAGTAGATAGAATTAGCAAGGGATTGTGGACCGAATACCCCTAGACTTCTCAAACTTGATTTTCACCCGACTTTTATTGCTTTTTACGAACTATTAATTTACTTTAATTTTCCTTCAAAAACGAAATTACACAAAACCCCCCTTTTTACTTTTATTGTTTAGTTTTAGAAGTAGTTTTCTTTAATTAAAAATTGGTATTTCCCTATCTCCCTGCGGATCGACACCTAAATACTACAATCGATAGGTTGTGCGCTTGCAACTAACCTATTTATTGAGTACGAAGGTTTATAAATATTAAAGGCAAAAAGAGTATGAAATTCCTATATCTAAAATACTCAACAAACTTTTTGGCGTCGTTGCCGGGGAATATGATAGATACTAGTTTTTGTTTTAGGAAAGTACTTTTAATTCTTAATTTCCTTATTTACTTTATTTCCTTTTCAGAAAATTAAAAACCCAAAAATAGTTTATTTCCTTTTTTTTTACAATTTCTGAAATTTACTTTCCTTGTTTTAGAAAAATCCAAAAATATTTACTTTCCTTATTTAATTTTTCTGCACTTTACTATTCTCTATTTCTATTCTCTCTCTTTCACATCTCATCCCTTTTCTTCTCTCATAGATTTGAGCGCTGGCACTGGTCACAAGAAGTCAAACTGCGAAGATCAAAGCCAGCGAATCCTCTCTTTCTCAACCAATGGCGGGTCTAGATCCCCAACTAGGCATGCCTCGCGACTTTGAGGTGGAAGACATTCCGGAAGGTCTTCTCAATCAAAACTTTCACGATAACAATCCGCCACCTCCTCCTCCACACAACAACCAACCGCCACCACATCCACACAACAATGATCCACCTCCTATTCTCAATAACAATCCTCTGTTTGGTGTCAATCCAAACAACAACGGAAATGGCCGTAATCGCCAACAAGGCCACCGCTTCGGTTTCATTCCTCAAGGCCAAGATCCACGCGACATTAAGCCCTCTCTCATCCACTTACTTGGCCAAAGTCAGTTCGGGGGAGCCCTAAACGAAAATCCACACGCCCACTTGGCGGTTTTCGAATAATCCTGCGGCACTTTGGCTCAAGAAGGAGAAGAGCTAGACAACCTCAAGCTCAAATGCTTCCACTTATCCCTCCGAGACAATGCAAGAACGTGGCTAAGAACCGTGAATCGTGACCACATAAGGACATGGGATGACATGGAGAAGTTATTCTTAGGAAAATACTTCCCTCCATCCAAAACCCAGCACTTCCGAACAAAGATCACGACGTTCAAACAAGTCGAGGGAGAGTCTTTGACCGAGGCATGGGATAAATGGGCAGAGCTCCAACGCTTGTGCCCTAACCATGGCCTTGACATGTGGTTGCTTTTTCAATTCTTCTTTGCAGGTTGCACAATAACCACCAAGACTCACTTGAATTCAGCCGCAGGAGGAAACATGTCGAAGATGGATCCCGAAGAAGCCATGCTAATGATTGAAGATACGGCGATCAACCAAAGGGAGTGGACGGCCGAAAGAGGTGGGCGAGCCCAAACCACACCGGGGATTTTGAAAACCGACGAAGTTACCGCCTTGAGAGCCCAAATGGAAGCCTTGCAACATCAAATGGCACAAATGCAAAATGTCAAATCTGTGACGAAAAAGGCTTCATGCGGTATTTGTGGAGAGGCGACTCATATCACCGCCGATTGCAAAGTCCTTTTAGAAGGAGAGGAAGTCGAGCAAGTCAATGCAATGTTTTACAATCAAGGTGATAAGAGGAACGACCCGATCTACAATAAGGTTAGGCCAAATGATAATTTCAATTCAAATACATACAACCCTAACACAAGGTGGAACCATCCAAATTTCAAGTGGATGACTGAAAATGACAACTCAAATCAATACCAAGTTAATTCCAATCAATACCAAAATCGGTTAAATCAAAACTCGTACCAAGGACCTTCTCAAAACAACAAATTAGAAAAATTGATAGAGGGCCTTGTGATCTCCCAAAACGAGTTCATGAACCAACAAAGAAGCACCAATACCGATATTTCGGATTCCTTGAGAAATATGAACAATAGATTTGAGTTTTTAGAAACCAAAACAAAGATGCTAGAAACACAAATTGCACAACAAGCATCTTCATCCCCCCGTCAACAAAGCACACTTCCGGGCAAACCCGACATCAATCCGAGAGAGCATGCGAATGCCGTGACCTTGAGGAGCGGTAAGGAGTACGAAGGACCTACCATGCCCAATGAAGAGGAGCAGCAACCTCCTAAGGAAACACACGACGTTGCAACTCCCCTTGATGCGACCGCAGCACCCACAAGTGCGGATGCACCGACATCAGAAAAGCATCAAACAATGGGTAATTCTAGCTCCACAAAGGTAAAAAATGCTGAAACTCCTAAGTACATTCCCCCACATAGGTTTGTACATTTTCCTCAAAGGTTAGTGAAGCATAAATTAGACCAACAATTTGCCAAATTTGTAGATCACCTCAAGAGATTGAATATCACCATCCCTTTTATTGAAGCGATTACCCAAATGCCCACTTATGCAAATTTTTTAAAAGAAATTTTGACCAACAAAAGAACACTTGAGGAAGTGGGTACGGTATCCCTAAATGAGGAGTGTAGCGCCCTCTTCTTAAACAAGCCACCTCCAAAACTTAAGGACCCGGGAAGCTTTGTCATCCCATGTAAGATAGGTGATACCAAATTTGATAGGTGCTTATGTGATTTAGGGGCAAGTGTTAGTCTCATGCCAAAATCGGTGTATCAAAGGTTGAACTTAGGAGAATTGAAACCAACAAGAATGTCCTTGCAATTGGCCGATAAAACGGTAAGGTTTCCCGAAGGAATTGTGGAGGATGTAATTGTCAAAATAGGTGAATATTTTGTGCCTATTGATTTCGTGGTTGTGGAAATAGAAGAGGACACTCATACCCCTATCTTGTTAGGGCGTGATTTTCTTATAACAGCAGGTGTCAACATCGATGTTAAAGAATGAAAAATTTCCTTTGACATTGGTGGAGAAAAGGTAGATTTTCACATGTTCAAATCTATTAAATTTCCGTCTAATGATAATGACTCAATATGCACGGTAGATGTTTTAGACTCTATAATTGATGATCATTTAGATAGGATGATGGAAGGAGAACAACTAGACCAAATCCTGGAAGAAACTGACCTCGAAATCGGCCTAATATGTAAAAACATCTCTCAGTGCATCCGCACAGATCCTGAGTGCGTTCGCACTTTCACAGAAGAATTGCCAAATGCACTTGACCGAGAGCAGTGCTTCCGCACTAGCCGTCCGTGCGTCCGCACTCAGCCCGATCAAAACTCTGTGCGCCTGCACTCAACCCGCACTGGCACTACAGAATCCCAAATTTTGGCTCACCGAGCGTAATGCGCCCGCACTGACTATGAGTGCGTCCGCACGCAGGCTGAAATAGCTCAAATCGAAGCCAATTTCGACCAATTTTGCACCACTGAAAGTCGAACTTAAGCCATTGCCACCTACTCTTCGCTACGAGTACGTGGGGACAGATGAGACATATCCGGTGATAGTGAATTCCGAGCTCAACAAAGATCAAACCGAAAAACTTCTTCATGAACTAAGATTACATAGGAAGGCTATCGGCTATACAATCGATGATCTCACCGGAATCAGCCCCTCCTTTTGCATGCATAGAATTCTAATGGAAGATGATCACAAGCCTTCTATCGAATCTCAAAGAAGACTCAATCTGAATCTCAACGAAGTCGTGAAGAAGGAAATCATCAAACTCCTAGATGCCGGCATCATCTACCCAATCTCCGATTCAAAATGGGTAAGTCCGGTTCATGTTGTGCCTAAGAAAGGTGGTACCACAGTGGTGAAAGGCGAAGGCGACAAGATGATATCAACAAGGGTGGTGACCGGTTGGCGAATGTGCATCGACTACCGCAAGCTAAACAATGCAACAAGGAAGGATCATTTCCCTCTACCTTTTGTCGACCAAATGCTCGAAAGACTCGCATACCATTCACATTTTTGCTACTTAGATGGGTATAGTGGTTTCTTTCAAATTCCAATTCACCCCGATGACCAAGAGAAAATAACATTTACTTGTCCATATGGAACATTTGCGTACCGTAGGATGCCGTTTGGTTTATGTAACGCACCAGCCACATTCCAAAGAGCCATGATGGCTATATTTTCTGACTTGTTAGAAAATTCTGTGGAAGTTTTCATGGATGATTTTTCGGTATTTGGTACTTCATTTGACAATTGCTTGTCTAATTTAATCAAAGTTTTAGAACGTTGTGAGCAGGTCAATTTAGTACTCAATTGGGAGAAATGTCATTTCATGGTGCAACAAGGTGTCGTTCTAGGTCATGTGGTGTCCTCGAAGGGATTGGAAATCATCAAACTCCTAGACTTCTCAAACTTGATTTTCACCCAACTTTTATTGCTTTTTACGAACTATTAATTTACTCTAATTTTCCTTCAAAAACGAAATTACCCAAACCCCCCTTTTACTTTTATTGTTTAGTTTCAGAAGTAGTTTTCTTTAATTAAAAATTGGTATTTCCCTATCTCCCTGCGGATCGACACCTAAATACTACGATCGATAGGTTGTGCGCTTGCAACTAACATATTTATTGAGAACGAAGGTTTATAAATATTAAAGGCAAAAAGAGTACAAAATTCCTATATCTAAAATAATCAACACCCAGCAGACCGCCGCCTATGAGAATTCGCTGTTTTGCAGCCCTTTTTCTTTTCTCTTCTAATTTTTGTTCACTCCGCATTTTGGTGTATCCCCGCATACAGTCGCATATCAAAAGTCCCCGTGTTACATTCCATTTTTATTTTTTTGAATTTCGTTCACTCAGAATTTTGGAGTTTCCCAGAAGACCGCCGCCTATGAGAATTCGCTGTTTTGCAGCCCTTTTTCTTTTCTCTTCTAATTTTTGTTCACTCCGCATTTTGGTGTATCCCCGCATACAGTCGCATATAAAAAGTCCCCGTGTTACATTCCATTTTGATTTTTTTGAATTTCGTTCACTCTGAATTTTGGAGTTTCCCAGAAGACCGCCGCCTATGAGAATTCGCTGTTTTGCAGCCCTTTTTCTTTTCTCTTCTAATTTTTGTTCACTCCGCATTTTGGTGTATCCCCGCATACAGTCGCATATAAAAAGTCCCCGTGTTACATTCCATTTTGATTTTTTTGAATTTCGTTCACTCTGAATTTTGGAGTTTCTAGAAAACCGCCGCCTATGAGAATTCGCTGTTTTGCAGCCCTTTTTCTTTTCTCTTATAATTTTTATTCACTCCGCTTTTTGGTGTATCCCCACAAACAGTCGCATATAAAAAGTCCCCGTGTTACATTCCATTTTGGATTTTTTTAATTTCGTTCACCTTGAATTTTGGAGTTTCCCAGAAGACCGCCGCCTATGAGAATTCCCCGTTTTGCAGCCATTTTTTTTTCTCTTCTAATTTTTGTTCACTCCGCATTTTGGCGTATCGCCGCATACAGTAGCATATAAAAAGTCGCTGTGTTACATTTCATTTTGATTTTTTTGAATTTCGTTCACTCTGAATTTTGGAGTTTCCCAGAAGACCGCCGCCTATGAGAATTCCCTGTTTTGCAGCCCTTTTTCTTTTCTCTTCTAATTTTTGTTCACTCCGCATTTTGGTGTATCCCCGCATACAGTCGCATATAAAAAGTCCTCGTGTTACATTCCATTTTGATTTTTTTGAATTTCGTTCACCTTGAATTTTGGAGTTTTCCAGAAGACCGCCGCCTATGAGAATTCGCTGTTTTGCAGCCCTTTTTCTTTTCTCTTCTAATTTTTGTTCACTCCGCTTTTTGGTGTATCCCCGCATACAGTCGCATATAAAAAGTCCCCGTGTTACATTCCATTTTGATTTTTTTGAATTTCGTTCACTCTGAATTTTGGAGTTTTCCAGAAGACCGCCGCCTATGAGAATTCGCTGTTTTACAACCCTTTTTCTTTTCTCTTCTAATTTTTGTTCACTCCGCATTTTGGTGTATCCCCGCATACAGTCGCATATAAAAAGTCCTCGTGTTACATTCCATTTTGATTTTTTTGAATTTCGTTCACTCTGAATTTTAGAGTTTCCCAGAAGACCGCCGCCTATGAGAATTTGTTGTTTTGCAGCCCTTTTTCTTTTCTCTTCTAATTTTTGTTCACTCCGCATTTTGGTGTATCCCCACATACAATCGCATGTAAAAAGTCCTCGTGTTACATTCCATTTTGATTTTTTTGAATTTCGTTCACCCTGAATTTTAGAGTTTCCCAGAAGACCGCTGCCTATGAGAATTCGCTGTTTTGCACCCCTTTTTCTTTTCTCCTCTAATTTTTGTTCACTCCGCATTTTGGCGTATCCCCATATACAGTCGCATGTAAAAAGTCTCCGTGTTACATTCCATTTTGATTTTTTTGAATTTTGTTCACTCTGAATTTTGGAGTTTCCCAGAAGACCGCCGCCTATGAGAATTCCCTGTTTTGCAGCCCTTTTTCTTTTCTCTTCTAATTTTTGTTCGCTCCGCATTTTGGTGTATCCCCGCATACAGTCGCTTGTAAAAAGTCCCCGTGTTATATTTCATTTTGATTTTTTTGAATTTCGTTCACTCTGAATTTTGGAGTTTCCCAGAAGACCGCCGCCTATGAGAATTCGCTGTTTTGCAGCCCTTTTTCTTTTCTCTTCTAATTTTTGTTCACTCCGCATTTTGGTGTATCCCCGCATACAGTCGCATATAAAAAGTCCCCGTGTTACATTCCATTTTGATTTTTTTGAATTTCGTTCAATCTGAATTTTGGAGTTTCCCAGAAGACCGCCGCCTATGAGAATTCGCTGTTTTGCAGCCCTTTTTCTTTTCTCTTCTAATTTTTGTTCACTCCGCATTTTGGTGTATCCCCGCATACAGTCGCATATAAAAAGTCCCCGTGTTACATTCCATTTTGATTTTTTTGAATTTTGTTCACTCTGAATTTTGGAGTTTTCCAGAAGACCGCCGCCTATGAGAATTCCATTTTGGCGTATCCCCGCATACAGTCGCATATAAAAAGTCCCCGTGTTACATTCCATTTTGATTTTTTTGAATTTCGTTCAATCTGAATTTTGGAGTTTCCCAGAAGACTGCCTATGAGAATTCCCCGTTTTGCAGCCTTTTTTCTTTTCTCTTCTAATTTTTGTTCACTCCACATTTTGGCGTATCCCCGCATACAGTCGCATATAAAAAGTCCCTGTGTTACATTCCATTTTGATTTTTTTGAATTTCGTTCACTCTGAATTTTGGAGTTTTCCAGAAGACCGCCGCCTATGAGAATTCGTTGTTTTGCAGCCCTTTTTCTTTTCTCTTCTAATTTTTGTTCACTCCGCATTTTGGTGTATCCCCGCATACAGTCGCATATAAAAAGTCCCCGTGTTACATTTCATTTTGATTTTTTTGAATTTCGTTCAATCTGAATTTTGGAGTTTCCCAGAAGACCGCCGCCTATGAGAATTCCCTGTTTTGCAGCCCTTTTTCTTTTCTCTTCTAATTCTTGTTCACTCCGCATTTTGGTGTATCCCCGCATACAGTCGCATATAAAAAGTCCCCGTGTTACATTCTATTTTGATTTTTTTGAATTTCATTCAATCTGAATTTTGGAGTTTCCCAGAAGACCGCCGCCTATGAGAATTCTCTGTTTTGCAGCCCTTTTTCTTTTCTCTTCTAATTTTTGTTCACTCCGCATTTTGGTGTATCCCCGCATACAGTCGCATATGATGTCTTTATATTTGATCTATTATTTCGACATATTTTCATACCAGATCTTATGTTTTTGACCACTAAATTGCATAATTTACATTGAAAATCAATTAGAATATGGTACTGCTGCAGTTTGTGGTTGATTTGCAGGAAATAGGCGAAAACAGGCAGAGTTCTGACTTCCCCCACGCGAGTCGCGTCCCACCTGACGCGGGTCGCATCGCAGCCAGACGCGACCTCGGACGCGACCCTCATCGCTCTCATCAGTGCTGCCTGACGCGGGTCGCATGACATCTCATGCGGGTCGCGTCGACTTAGCTGCGCCAGGCCCAATTGAAGCCCGTTAAGAAGTTTATAAATAGAGGAGGCCCGGCGCAGATCAAATCCATCCATTAATCCACGATTTTCACCAGAGACAGTTCAGATCCGATTGTGAAGCGAAGGAGGCGTTCTGAAGCCGAGAGGAGCCGATCTGGAGCTGAAGAGGAGTCGATTCGGAGAAGAAGACTCAATCTGAAGCTTCAATCCTCTTCCCTACTCCTTCTCTCACTCTGATTTGCTTTCTCTCTCTTTCTTTTACTTTGATTTCACTCATGTCTGAGTAGACTTGTAGTTTCGAGGGTTTGGATTTTTAGTATGATACTTTGTTTGATTATGCACATGGATTGATTCTTATTGTTATTTCGTGTTTCTTTGATTCTCGTATTATTTGAGATTGCTTGATCTGAATTGTTTGATTCTTGATTGTCTACTGTTGAATGCCTTTGGCATTTCTTCTTGTATCAAGGCTTGATGTTTCTTGCAAATTAGGTTAAGTACTTGAGGTAGGTCTGAGAACCGAAAGGTGAGGTCAATGAGTAGCCGAGAGGTGAAAGTTTCCATTTGCTCTTGCTCAGCTTGTGGATACCTTTAGTAAACAGAATTGAGAACTTAGGTTTAGATCAAACAGCTTGATTAGACCTGAGAAGGTGAAATTGCATTTCCAAACCAGGTCTACTAAGCCAACACACGAGAGTTGAGGTTCAGTGACACTAGGTACGGTCAATCTAACCTTACACGACTTAAACAACAAGTTTCTGACATGTGCAGGCTCAGCTCAAGGGGCCATGCGGGTCGCGTGAGTTAGCACGCGGGTCGCATCACGAGGGTCGCAAGCCACAGCTTGCGGGTCGCGTGCCAGGTCCAGGGCCCTTAAGGCCAAGCGGGTCGCGTCACAAGGGTCGCATGCGAGAGCATGCGGGTAGCGTGGCAGGTCCTGAGCAGCAAAGTTGAAGATGAAATCTGAAACTCTTGAAACACCCTTTTATACCATAGTACAAAACACAAACATTTAAACGATTCATTACTTGTCTATACATTAGTTTACTTGTTCATACATTAGCTTACTTGTTCATTCATTCTTTCATTTCATTTGATTTGTTCATACACCTTAGGATTAGACAAACAAACCCCAAACATTCAAACTTCTAGTACCTAATTAGGAAAAATAGAAAATCAGAAAGTAAACCGTCCCTGAGGATCGACACCCGATTAAACTACACGATAAGATTGTATACTTGCGATCTAATCGAGGGTTTATAAGGTTTAAACTCTACAGCTTCGGCTGTAGTGAAACTTTGTACCTCACATTTGGGAGCGAACAGCATATAAAAAGTCGCCGTGTTACATTCCATTTTGATTTTTTTGAGTTTCGTTCACTCTGAATTTTGGAGTTTCCCAGAAGACCGCCGCCTATAATAATTTCCTGTTTTGCAGCCCTTTTTTTTCTCTTCTAATTCTTGTTCACTCTGCATTTTGGTGTATCGACGCATACAGTCGCATATAAAAAGTCCCAGTGTTACATTCCATTTTGTTTTTTTTTTTAATTTTGTTCTCTCTGAATTTTGGTGTTTCCCAGAAGACCACCGCCTATGAGAAATCCCCGTTTTGCAGCCCTTTTTCTTTTCTCTTCTAATTCTTGTTCACTCCGCATTTTGGTGTATCCCCGCATACAGTCGCATATAAAAAGTCCCCGTGTTACATTTCATTTTGATTTTTTTGAATTTCGTTCACTCTGAATTTTGGAGTTTCCCAGAAGACCGCCGCCTATGAGAATTCCCTGTTTTGCAGCCCTTTTTCTTTTCTCTTCTAATTTTTGTTCACTCTGCATTTTAGTGTATCCCCACATACAGTCGCATATAAAAAGTGCCCGTGTTACATTCCATTTTGATTTTTTTGAATTTCGTTCACTCTGAATTTTGGAGTTTCCCAGAAGACCGTCGCCTATGAGAATTCGCTGTTTTGCACCCCTTTTTCTTTTCCCTTCTAATTTTTGTTCACTCCGCAGTTTGGGGTATCCCCGCATATAGTCGCTTGTAAAAAGTCCCAGTGTTACATCTCATTTTAATTTTTTTGAATTTTGTTCGCTCTGAATTTTGGAGTTTCCCAGAAGACCGCCGCCTATGAGAATTCCCTATTTTGCAGCCCTTTTTCTTTTCTCTTCTAATTCTTGTTCACTCCGCATTTTGGTGTATCCCCGCATACAGTCGCATATAAAAAGTCCCCGTGTTATATTCCATTTTGATTTTTTTGAATTTCGTTCAATCTGAATTTTGGAGTTTCCCAGAAGACCGCCGCCTATGAGAATTCCCCGTTTTGCAGCCGTTTTTCTTTTCTCTTCTAATTTTTGTTCACTCTGCATTTTGGTGTATCCCCGCATACAGTCGCATATAAAAAGTCCCCGTGTTACATTCCATTTTGATTTTTTTGAATTTCGTTCACTCTGAATTTTGGAGTTTCCCAGCAGCCCGCCGCCTATGAGAATTCCCTGTTTTGCAGCCCTTTTTCTTTTCTCTTCTAATTTTTGTTCACTCTGCATTTTGGTGTATCCCCGCATACAGTCGCATATAAAAAGTCCCCGTGTTACATTCCATTTTGATTTTTTTGAATTTCGTTCACTCTGAATTTTGGAGTTTTCCAGAAGACCGCCGCCTATGAGAATTCCCTGTTTTGCAACCCTTTTTCTTTTCTCTTCTAATTCTTGTTCACTCCGCATTTTGGTGTATCCCCGCATACAGTCACATATAAAAAGTCCCCGTGTTACATTCCATTTTGATTTTTTTTAATTTCGTTCACTCTGAATTTTGGAGTTTCCCAGAAGACCGCCGCCTATGAGAATTTCCTGTTTTTCAGCCCTTTTTCTTTTCTCTTCTAATTTTTGTTCACTCCGCATTTTGGTGTATCCCCGCATACAGTCGCATATAAAAAGTCCCCGTGTTACATTCCATTTTGATTTTTTTGAATTTCGTTCACTCTGAATTTTGGAGTTTCCCAGAAGACCGCCGTCTATGAGAATTCCCTGTTTTGCAGCCCTTTTTCTTTTCTCTTCTAATTTTTGTTCACTCCGCATTTTGGTGTATCCCCACATACAGTCGCATATAAAAAGTCCCCGTGTTACATTTCATTTTGATTTTTTTGAATTTCGTTCACTCTGAATTTTGGAGTTTCCCAGAAGACCGCCGCCTATGAGAATTCGCTGTTTTGCAGCCCTTTTTCTTTTCTCTTCTAATTTTTGTTCACTCCGCATTTTGGTGTATCCGTGATCAGAGTCAAAATAATGATGATTTACGTAGGGTTTTGGCTTAGGTTTTACATATTTTCTCACACTTATGTTTAATTATTTAGAGAAAAAGGCTATTGTCACCCTTCTTTGTGTTTTATTGCAGAAAATAGGTTTTGGTACTATTTTACACCAAATGAAGCAAGAATTGGGTCAATCGGATCAGCGACGCTCATCGACTAAGTCCCTGTTACGGCCAGTATTGACCAATACGGACCAGGCCTAGCACAGACCAGAAGATAGCGCTGGAAGCATTAAACCCTAACTGCCAAGGTCCCAATACGGACCGTATCACCTGATACGGCCCGTATCCGAAGGCATCTCTTGGGGAAATAACTGCCGATAGCTGTTTCCAGATCAATTTCTTAGCCCCTACTCAACCTCTACACGTCCCTACACTCCTATATAAGGCCCCTGGGCAGAAGGAATAATCATCTTTGTAATTAGGGTTAGATTTGATTAAAGTGAGAAGAGAGGAGTGCTTGTAACCATGCCGTTCCGCGGCTAAGTTCCTTTTCTTAAGACTAGGCCGTAAACCTTGTTACTCTTGATGTTTTGATATATATATTTCTGTTGATTATGATTTCTTGTTGTTGTGCTAAAATGCTTTTGTGATTTATTATCTCTTCATCTAATTTCAATGATCTAGTTTGAGTCCGTTAGGGTAGTGACAGTACTTTAATGGTAAGAGAAACTATTTGTATGAATTAGCCTCGTTGAGATCTATTAGGTTTATGTGAAGAAAACCTTAGCGGGGAAACCATAAACCAGACCAACAAAATGCGTACCAAATTCCATCACATGCGTAAAGAAATTCGCAGTGATCTATGTAGTAATTTGGGGTATTTGAGAGATCAGACATTTGCGTAAGGTAAATCGCAGTGTCCTATGTAGAATCTCGGTGAAAGATCTGTCATTCTTGCGTAACATAAATCGCAGTGACCTATGTGGTGTCTTTCATTAAAACAACAACAGGAAATCAGACGCAACGGGAATATATTGTCAAGGCGGATTGAGTGGCAATGGTGTGCCGAAACCCTAGGAATCCTCATCTCTATCTTTATTTTAATTACTTTTAATTGCTTCCTAATTTACATTGATCAAAACAACATCTCCCAATTTTCAGATTTCGTCTAGCCTTTCGAAAGATTGTGATTCGATCGCTCAAAGCATTGAACCAATATCCCCTGTGGATTGACCTCGAACATACTACTCGATAGGATTATGCGCTTGCAGTCCAAACCGATAGCATTTCCGAGTTTATAAATATTAAAAGAAACATTGCTCTCTTTTGAGTGATCTATCCCCGCATACAGTCGCATATAAAAAGTCCCCGTGTTACATTCCATTTTGATTTTTTTGAATTTCGTTCACTCTGAATTTTGGAGTTTCCCAGAAGACCGCCGCCTATGAGAATTCGCTGTTTTGCAGCCCTTTTTCTTTTCTCTTCTAATTTTTGTTCACTCCGCATTTTGGAGTAT